>JAVIWC010000935.1:0-23228 GCA_031894815.1 Creontiades dilutus
GCTCAAAAATAAACTCTGTTTAATCCCTTTCAAACCTACTCTCTAAGGGGTTTTTCGGGGTGCTGAACACGAATCTGAAGTCCGTTTTTCGATAAAACGCTTCCTTCATGGTTATTTTCGCGATTTTTCATCAAAATTGCTCAAAAATGAACTCTGTTTAATCGCTTTCAAACCTACTCTCTAAGGAGTTTTTCGGGGTACACGAATCTGAAGTCCGTTTTCGATAAAACGCTTCCTTCATGGTTATTTTCGCGTTTTTTCATCAAAATTGCTCAAAAATTAACTCTGTTTAATCCCTTTCAAACCTACTCTCTAAGGGGTTTTTCGGGGTGCTGAACACGAATCTGAAGTCCGTTTCGATATGTTTAATCCCTTTCAAACCTACTCTCTAAGGGGTTTTTCGGGGTGCTGAACACGAATCTGAAGTCCGTTTTTCGATAAAACGCTTCCTTCATGGTTATTTTCGCGATTTTTCATCAAAATTGCTCAAAAATAAACTCTGTTTAATCCCTTTCAAACCTACTCTCTAAGGGGTTTTTCGGGGTGCTGAACACGAATCTGAAGTCCGTTTTTCGATAAAACGCTTCCTTCATGGTTATTTTCGCGATTTTTCATCAAAATTGCTCAAAAATAAACTCTGTTTAATCCCTTTCAAACCTACTCTCTAAGGGGTTTTCGGGGTGCTGAACACGAATCTGAAGTCCGTTTTTCGATAAAACGCTTCCTTCATGGTTATTTTCGCGATTTTTCATCAAAATTGCTCAAAAAATAAACTCTGTTTAATCCCTTTCAAACCTACTCTCTAAGGGGTTTTCGGGGTGCTGAACACGAATCTGAAGTCCGTTTTTCGATAAAACGCTTCCTTCATGGTTATTTTCGCGATTTTTCATCAAAATTGCTCAAAAATAAACTCTGTTTAATCCCTTTCAAACCTACTCTCTAAGGGGTTTTTCGGGGTGCTGAACACGAATCTGAAGTCCGTTTTTCGATAAAACGCTTCCTTCATGGTTATTTTCGCGATTTTTCATCAAAATTGCTCAAAAATAAACTCTGTTTAATCCCTTTCAAACCTACTCTCTAAGGGGTTTTCGGGGTGCTGAACACGAATCTGAAGTCCGTTTTTCGATAAAACGCTTCCTTCATGGTTATTTTCGCGATTTTTCATCAAAATTGCTCAAAAATAAACTCTGTTTAATCCTTTCAAACCTACTCTCTAAGGGGTTTTTCGGGGTGCTGAACACGAATCTGAAGTCCGTTTTTAAACGCTTCCTTCATGGTTATTTTCGCGATTTTTCATCAAAATTGCTCAAAAATAAACTCTGTTTAATCGCTTTCAAACCTACTCTCTAAGGGGTTTTCGGGGTGCTGAACACGAATCTGAAGTCCGTTTTTCGATAAAACGCTTCCTTCATGGTTATTTTCGCGATTTTTCATCAAAATTGCTCAAAAATAAACTCTGTTTAATCGCTTTCAAACCTACTCTCTAAGGGTTTTTCGGGGTGCTGAACACGAATCTGAAGTCCGTTTTTCGATAAAACGCTTCCTTCATGGTTATTTTCGCGATTTTTCATCAAAATTGCTCAAAAATAAACTCTGTTTAATCCCTTTCAAACCTACTCTCTAAGGGGTTTTTCGGGGTGCTGAACACGAATCTGAAGTCCGTTTTTCGATAAAACGCTTCCTTCATGGTTATTTTCGCGATTTTTCATCAAAATTGCTCAAAAATAAACTCTGTTTAATCCTTTCAAACCTACTCTCTAAGGGGTTTTTCGGGGTGCTGAACACGAATCTGAAGTCCGTTTTTCGATAAAACGCTTCCTTCATGGTTATTTTCGCGATTTTTCATCAAAATTGCTCAAAAATAAACTCTGTTTAATCCCTTTCAAACCTACTCTCTAAGGGGTTTTCGGGGTGCTGAACACGAATCTGAAGTCCGTTTTTCGATAAAACGCTTCCTTCATGGTTATTTTCGCGATTTTTCATCAAAATTGCTCAAAAATAAACTCTGTTTAATCCCTTTCAAACCTACTCTCTAAGGGGTTTTTCGGGGTGCTGAACACGAATCTGAAGTCCGTTTTTCGATAAAACGCTTCCTTCATGGTTATTTTCGCGATTTTTCATCAAAATTGCTCAAAAATAAACTCTGTTTAATCGCTTTCAAACCTACTCTCTAAGGGGTTTTTCGGGGTGCTGAACACGAATCTGAAGTCCGTTTTTCGATAAAACGCTTCCTTCATGGTTATTTTCGCGATTTTTCATCAAAATTGCTCAAAAATAAACTCTGTTTAATCCTTTCAAACCTACTCTCTAAGGGGTTTTTCGGGGTGCTGAACACGAATCTGAAGTCCGTTTTTTCGATAAAACGCTTCCTTCATGGTTATTTTCGCGTTTTTTCATCAAAATTGCTCAAAAATAAACTCTGTTTAATCGCTTTCAAACCTACTCTCTAAGGGGTTTTTCGGGGTGCTGAACACGAATCTGAAGTCCGTTTTCGATAAAACGCTTCCTTCATGGTTATTTTCGCGATTTTTCATCAAAATTGCTCAAAAATAAACTCTGTTTAATCCTTTCAAACCTACTCTCTAAGGGGTTTTTCGGGGTGCTGAACACGAATCTGAAGTCCGTTTTCGATAAAACGCTTCCTTCATGGTTATTTTCGCGATTTTTCATCAAAATTGCTCAAAAATAAACTCTGTTTAATCCCTTTCAAACCTACTCTCTAAGGGGTTTTTCGGGGTGCTGAACACGAATCTGAAGTCCGTTTTTCGATAAAACGCTTCCTTCATGGTTATTTTCGCGATTTTTCATCAAAATTGCTCAAAAATAAACTCTGTTTAATCGCTTTCAAACCTACTCTCTAAGGGGTTTTCGGGGTGCTGAACACGAATCTGAAGTCCGTTTTTCGATAAAACGCTTCCTTCATGGTTATTTTCGCGATTTTTCATCAAAATTGCTCAAAAATAAACTCTGTTTAATCCTTTCAAACCTACTCTCTAAGGGGTTTTCGGGGTGCTGAACACGAATCTGAAGTCCGTTTTTCGATAAAACGCTTCCTTCATGGTTATTTTCGCGATTTTTCATCAAAATTGCTCAAAAATAAACTCTGTTTAATCCCTTTCAAACCTACTCTCTAAGGGGTTTTCGGGGTGCTGAACACGAATCTGAAGTCCGTTTTTCGATAAAACGCTTCCTTCATGGTTATTTTCGCGATTTTTCATCAAAATTGCTCAAAAATAAACTCTGTTTAATCCCTTTCAAACCTACTCTCTAAGGGTTTTTCGGGGTGCTGAACACGAATCTGAAGTCCGTTTTTCGATAAAACGCTTCCTTCATGGTTATTTTCGCGATTTTTCATCAAAATTGCTCAAAAATAAACTCTGTTTAATCCCTTTCAAACCTACTCTCTAAGGGGTTTTTCGGGGTGCTGAACACGAATCTGAAGTCCGTTTTTCGATAAAACGCTTCCTTCATGGTTATTTTCGCGATTTTTCATCAAAATTGCTCAAAAATAAACTCTGTTTAATCCCTTTCAAACCTACTCTCTAAGGGGTTTTCGGGGTGCTGAACACGAATCTGAAGTCCGTTTTTCGATAAAACGCTTCCTTCATGGTTATTTTCGCGATTTTTCATCAAAATTGCTCAAAAATAAACTCTGTTTAATCCTTTCAAACCTACTCTCTAAGGGGTTTTTCGGGGTGCTGAACACGAATCTGAAGTCCGTTTTTCGATAAAACGCTTCCTTCATGGTTATTTTCGCGATTTTTCATCAAAATTGCTCAAAAATAAACTCTGTTTAATCCCTTTCAAACCTACTCTCTAAGGGGTTTTTCGGGGTGCTGAACACGAATCTGAAGTCCGTTTTCGATAAAACGCTTCCTTCATGGTTATTTTCGCGATTTTTCATCAAAATTGCTCAAAAATAAACTCTGTTTAATCCCTTTCAAACCTACTCTCTAAGGGTTTTTCGGGGTGCTGAACACGAATCTGAAGTCCGTTTTTCGATAAAACGCTTCCTTCATGGTTATTTTCGCGATTTTTCATCAAAATTGCTCAAAAATAAACTCTGTTTAATCCCTTTCAAACCTACTCTCTAAGGGGTTTTTCGGGGTGCTGAACACGAATCTGAAGTCCGTTTTTCGATAAAACGCTTCCTTCATGGTTATTTTCGCGATTTTTCATCAAAATTGCTCAAAAATAAACTCTGTTTAATCCCTTTCAAACCTACTCTCTAAGGGGTTTTTCGGGGTGCTGAACACGAATCTGAAGTCCGTTTTTCGATAAAACGCTTCCTTCATGGTTATTTTCGCGATTTTTCATCAAAATTGCTCAAAAATAAACTCTGTTTAATCCTTTCAAACCTACTCTCTAAGGGGTTTTTCGGGGTGCTGAACACGAATCTGAAGTCCGTTTTTCGATAAAACGCTTCCTTCATGGTTATTTTCGCGATTTTTCATCAAAATTGCTCAAAAATAAACTCTGTTTAATCCTTTCAAACCTACTCTCTAAGGGGTTTTTCGGGGTGCTGAACACGAATCTGAAGTCCGTTTTTCGATAAAACGCTTCCTTCATGGTTATTTTCGCGATTTTTCATCAAAATTGCTCAAAAATAAACTCTGTTTAATCCTTTCAAACCTACTCTCTAAGGGTTTTTCGGGGTGCTGAACACGAATCTGAAGTCCGTTTTTCGATAAAACGCTTCCTTCATGGTTATTTTCGCGATTTTTCATCAAAATTGCTCAAAAATAAACTCTGTTTAATCCCTTTCAAACCTACTCTCTAAGGGGTTTTTCGGGGTGCTGAACACGAATCTGAAGTCCGTTTTTCGATAAAACGCTTCCTTCATGGTTATTTTCGCGATTTTTCATCAAAATTGCTCAAAAATAAACTCTGTTTAATCCCTTTCAAACCTACTCTCTAAGGGGTTTTTCGGGGTGCTGAACACGAATCTGAAGTCCGTTTTTCGATAAAACGCTTCCTTCATGGTTATTTTCGCGATTTTTCATCAAAATTGCTCAAAAATAAACTCTGTTTAATCCCTTTCAAACCTACTCTCTAAGGGGTTTTTCGGGGTGCTGAACACGAATCTGAAGTCCGTTTTTCGATAAAACGCTTCCTTCATGGTTATTTTCGCGATTTTTCATCAAAATTGCTCAAAAATAAACTCTGTTTAATCCTTTCAAACCTACTCTCTAAGGGGTTTTTCGGGGTGCTGAACACGAATCTGAAGTCCGTTTTTCGATAAAACGCTTCCTTCATGGTTATTTTCGCGATTTTTCATCAAAATTGCTCAAAAATAAACTCTGTTTAATCCCTTTCAAACCTACTCTCTAAGGGGTTTTTCGGGGTGCTGAACACGAATCTGAAGTCCGTTTTCGATAAAACGCTTCCTTCATGGTTATTTTCGCGATTTTTCATCAAAATTGCTCAAAAATAAACTCTGTTTAATCCCTTTCAAACCTACTCTCTAAGGGGTTTTTCGGGGTGCTGAACACGAATCTGAAGTCCGTTTTTCGATAAAACGCTTCCTTCATGGTTATTTTCGCGATTTTTCATCAAAATTGCTCAAAAATAAACTCTGTTTAATCCCTTTCAAACCTACTCTCTAAGGGGTTTTTCGGGGTGCTGAACACGAATCTGAAGTCCGTTTTTCGATAAAACGCTTCCTTCATGGTTATTTTCGCGATTTTTCATCAAAATTGCTCAAAAATAAACTCTGTTTAATCCTTTCAAACCTACTCTCTAAGGGGTTTTTCGGGGTGCTGAACACGAATCTGAAGTCCGTTTTTCGATAAAACGCTTCCTTCATGGTTATTTTCGCGATTTCATCATCAAAATTGCTCAAAAATAAACTCTGTTTAATCCCTTTCAAACCTACTCTCTAAGGGGTTTTTCGGGGTGCTGAACACGAATCTGAAGTCCGTTTTTCGATAAAACGCTTCCTTCATGGTTATTTTCGCGATTTTTCATCAAAATTGCTCAAAAATAAACTCTGTTTAATCCCTTTCAAACCTACTCTCTAAGGGGTTTTTCGGGGTGCTGAACACGAATCTGAAGTCCGTTTTTCGATAAAACGCTTCCTTCATGGTTATTTTCGCGATTTTTCATCAAAATTGCTCAAAAATAAACTCTGTTTAATCCCTTTCAAACCTACTCTCTAAGGGGTTTTTCGGGGTGCTGAACACGAATCTGAAGTCCGTTTTTCGATAAAACGCTTCCTTCATGGTTATTTTCGCGATTTTTCATCAAAATTGCTCAAAAATAAACTCTGTTTAATCCTTTCAAACCTACTCTCTAAGGGGTTTTTCGGGGTGCTGAACACGAATCTGAAGTCCGTTTTTCGATAAAACGCTTCCTTCATGGTTATTTTCGCGATTTTTCATCAAAATTGCTCAAAAATAAACTCTGTTTAATCCTTTCAAACCTACTCTCTAAGGGGTTTTTCGGGGTGCTGAACACGAATCTGAAGTCCGTTTTTTCGATAAAACGCTTCCTTCATGGTTATTTTCGCGATTTTTCATCAAAATTGCTCAAAAATAAACTCTGTTTAATCCTTTCAAACCTACTCTCTAAGGGTTTTTCGGGGTGCTGAACACGAATCTGAAGTCCGTTTTTCGATAAAACGCTTCCTTCATGGTTATTTTCGCGATTTTTCATCAAAATTGCTCAAAAATAAACTCTGTTTAATCCCTTTCAAACCTACTCTCTAAGGGGTTTTTCGGGGTGCTGAACACGAATCTGAAGTCCGTTTTTCGATAAAACGCTTCCTTCATGGTTATTTTCGCGATTTTTCATCAAAATTGCTCAAAAATAAACTCTGTTTAATCCCTTTCAAACCTACTCTCTAAGGGGTTTTTCGGGGTGCTGAACACGAATCTGAAGTCCGTTTTCGATAAAACGCTTCCTTCATGGTTATTTTCGCGTTTTTTCATCAAAATTGCTCAAAAATAAACTCTGTTTAATCCCTTTCAAACCTACTCTCTAAGGGGTTTTTCGGGGTGCTGAACACGAATCTGAAGTCCGTTTTTCGATAAAACGCTTCCTTCATGGTTATTTTCGCGATTTTTCATCAAAATTGCTCAAAAATAAACTCTGTTTAATCCTTTCAAACCTACTCTCTAAGGGTTTTTCGGGGTGCTGAACACGAATCTGAAGTCCGTTTTTCGATAAAACGCTTCCTTCATGGTTATTTTCGCGATTTTTCATCAAAATTGCTCAAAAATAAACTCTGTTTAATCCTTTCAAACCTACTCTCTAAGGGGTTTTTCGGGGTGCTGAACACGAATCTGAAGTCCGTTTTTCGATAAAACGCTTCCTTCATGGTTATTTTCGCGATTTTTCATCAAAATTGCTCAAAAATAAACTCTGTTTAATCCTTTCAAACCTACTCTCTAAGGGGTTTTTCGGGGTGCTGAACACGAATCTGAAGTCCGTTTTTCGATAAAACGCTTCCTTCATGGTTATTTTCGCGATTTTTCATCAAAATTGCTCAAAAATAAACTCTGTTTAATCCCTTTCAAACCTACTCTCTAAGGGGTTTTTCGGGGTGCTGAACACGAATCTGAAGTCCGTTTTTCGATAAAACGCTTCCTTCATGGTTATTTTCGCGATTTTTCATCAAAATTGCTCAAAAATAAACTCTGTTTAATCCCTTTCAAACCTACTCTCTAAGGGGTTTTTCGGGGTGCTGAACACGAATCTGAAGTCCGTTTCCCGATAAAACGCTTCCTTCATGGTTATTTTCGCGATTTTTCATCAAAATTGCTCAAAAATAAACTCTGTTTAATCCTTTCAAACCTACTCTCTAAGGGGTTTTTCGGGGTGCTGAACACGAATCTGAAGTCCGTTTTTCGATAAAACGCTTCCTTCATGGTTATTTTCGCGATTTTTCATCAAAATTGCTCAAAAATAAACTCTGTTTAATCCCTTTCAAACCTACTCTCTAAGGGGTTTTCGGGGTGCTGAACACGAATCTGAAGTCCGTTTTTCGATAAAACGCTTCCTTCATGGTTATTTTCGCGATTTTTCATCAAAATTGCTCAAAAATAAACTCTGTTTAATCCCTTTCAAACCTACTCTCTAAGGGGTTTTTCGGGGTGCTGAACACGAATCTGAAGTCCGTTTCCCGATAAAACGCTTCCTTCATGGTTATTTTCGCGATTTTTCATCAAAATTGCTCAAAAATAAACTCTGTTTAATCCCTTTCAAACCTACTCTCTAAGGGGTTTTTCGGGGTGCTGAACACGAATCTGAAGTCCGTTTTTCGATAAAACGCTTCCTTCATGGTTATTTTCGCGATTTTTCATCAAAATTGCTCAAAAATAAACTCTGTTTAATCCCTTTCAAACCTACTCTCTAAGGGGTTTTTCGGGGTGCTGAACACGAATCTGAAGTCCGTTTTTCGATAAAACGCTTCCTTCATGGTTATTTTCGCGATTTTTCATCAAAATTGCTCAAAAATAAACTCTGTTTAATCCTTTCAAACCTACTCTCTAAGGGTTTTTCGGGGTGCTGAACACGAATCTGAAGTCCGTTTTTCGATAAAACGCTTCCTTCATGGTTATTTTCGCGATTTTTCATCAAAATTGCTCAAAAATTAACTCTGTTTAATCCCTTTCAAACCTACTCTCTAAGGGGTTTTCGGGGTGCTGAACACGAATCTGAAGTCCGTTTTTCGATAAAACGCTTCCTTCATGGTTATTTTCGCGATTTTTCATCAAAATTGCTCAAAAATAAACTCTGTTTAATCCCTTTCAAACCTACTCTCTAAGGGGTTTTTCGGGGTGCTGAACACGAATCTGAAGTCCGTTTTTCGATAAAACGCTTCCTTCATGGTTATTTTCGCGATTTTTCATCAAAATTGCTCAAAAATAAACTCTGTTTAATCCTTTCAAACCTACTCTCTAAGGGGTTTTTCGGGGTGCTGAACACGAATCTGAAGTCCGTTTTTCGATAAAACGCTTCCTTCATGGTTATTTTCGCGATTTTTCATCAAAATTGCTCAAAAATAAACTCTGTTTAATCCTTTCAAACCTACTCTCTAAGGGGTTTTCGGGGTGCTGAACACGAATCTGAAGTCCGTTTTTCGATAAAACGCTTCCTTCATGGTTATTTTCGCGATTTTTCATCAAAATTGCTCAAAAATTAAACTCTGTTTAATCCTTTCAAACCTACTCTCTAAGGGGTTTTCGGGGTGCTGAACACGAATCTGAAGTCCGTTTTTCGATAAAACGCTTCCTTCATGGTTATTTTCGCGATTTTTCATCAAAATTGCTCAAAAATAAACTCTGTTTAATCCCTTTCAAACCTACTCTCTAAGGGGTTTTTCGGGGTGCTGAACACGAATCTGAAGTCCGTTTTTCGATAAAACGCTTCCTTCATGGTTATTTTCGCGATTTTTCATCAAAATTGCTCAAAAATAAACTCTGTTTAATCCCTTTCAAACCTACTCTCTAAGGGGTTTTTCGGGGTGCTGAACACGAATCTGAAGTCCGTTTTTCGATAAAACGCTTCCTTCATGGTTATTTTCGCGATTTTTCATCAAAATTGCTCAAAAATAAACTCTGTTTAATCCCTTTCAAACCTACTCTCTAAGGGGTTTTTCGGGGTGCTGAACACGAATCTGAAGTCCGTTTTCGATAAAACGCTTCCTTCATGGTTATTTTCGCGATTTTTCATCAAAATTGCTCAAAAATAAACTCTGTTTAATCCCTTTCAAACCTACTCTCTAAGGGGTTTTTCGGGGTGCTGAACACGAATCTGAAGTCCGTTTTTCGATAAAACGCTTCCTTCATGGTTATTTTCGCGATTTTTCATCAAAATTGCTCAAAAATAAACTCTGTTTAATCCCTTTCAAACCTACTCTCTAAGGGGTTTTTCGGGGTGCTGAACACGAATCTGAAGTCCGTTTTTCGATAAAACGCTTCCTTCATGGTTATTTTCGCGATTTTTCATCAAAATTGCTCAAAAATAAACTCTGTTTAATCCTTTCAAACCTACTCTCTAAGGGGTTTTCGGGGTGCTGAACACGAATCTGAAGTCCGTTTTTCGATAAAACGCTTCCTTCATGGTTATTTTCGCGATTTTTCATCAAAATTGCTCAAAAATAAACTCTGTTTAATCCTTTCAAACCTACTCTCTAAGGGGTTTTCGGGGTGCTGAACACGAATCTGAAGTCCGTTTTTCGATAAAACGCTTCCTTCATGGTTATTTTCGCGATTTTTCATCAAAATTGCTCAAAAATAAACTCTGTTTAATCCTTTCAAACCTACTCTCTAAGGGGTTTTCGGGGTGCTGAACACGAATCTGAAGTCCGTTTTTCGATAAAACGCTTCCTTCATGGTTATTTTCGCGATTTTTCATCAAAATTGCTCAAAAATAAACTCTGTTTAATCCTTTCAAACCTACTCTCTAAGGGGTTTTTCGGGGTGCTGAACACGAATCTGAAGTCCGTTTTTCGATAAAACGCTTCCTTCATGGTTATTTTCGCGATTTTTCATCAAAATTGCTCAAAAATAAACTCTGTTTAATCCCTTTCAAACCTACTCTCTAAGGGGTTTTCGGGGTGCTGAACACGAATCTGAAGTCCGTTTTTCGATAAAACGCTTCCTTCATGGTTATTTTCGCGATTTTTTCATCAAAATTGCTCAAAAATAAACTCTGTTTAATCCTTTCAAACCTACTCTCTAAGGGGTTTTCGGGGTGCTGAACACGAATCTGAAGTCCGTTTTTCGATAAAACGCTTCCTTCATGGTTATTTTCGCGATTTTTCATCAAAATTGCCAAAAATACTCTGTTTAATTTATTTTCGCGATTTTTCATCAAAATTGCTCAAAAATAAACTCTGTTTAATCCTTTCAAACCTACTCTCTAAGGGGTTTTTCGGGGTGCTGAACACGAATCTGAAGTCCGTTTTTCGATAAAACGCTTCCTTCATGGTTATTTTCGCGTTTTTTCATCAAAATTGCTCAAAAATAAACTCTGTTTAATCCCTTTCAAACCTACTCTCTAAGGGGTTTTTCGGGGTGCTGAACACGAATCTGAAGTCCGTTTTTCGATAAAACGCTTCCTTCATGGTTATTTTCGCGATTTTTCATCAAAATTGCTCAAAAATAAACTCTGTTTAATCCCTTTCAAACCTACTCTCTAAGGGGTTTTTCGGGGTGCTGAACACGAATCTGAAGTCCGTTTTTCGATAAAACGCTTCCTTCATGGTTATTTTCGCGATTTTTCATCAAAATTGCTCAAAAATAAACTCTGTTTAATCCCTTTCAAACCTACTCTCTAAGGGGTTTTTCGGGGTGCTGAACACGAATCTGAAGTCCGTTTCTCGATAAAACGCTTCCTTCATAGATTATTTTCGCGTTTTTTTTCATCAAAATTGCTCAAAAATTAAACTCTGTTTAATCGATTTCAAACCTACTCTCTAAGGGTTTTTCGGGGTGCTGAACACGAATCTGAAGTCCGTTTCCCGATAAAACGCTTCCTTCATGGTTATTTTCGCGATTTTTCATCAAAATTGCTCAAAAATAATCTCTGTTTAATCCCTTTCAAACCTACTCTCTAAGGGGTTTTTCGGGGTGCTGAACACGAATCTGAAGTCCGTTTCCCGATAAAACGCTTCCTTCATGGTTATTTTCGCGATTTTTCATCAAAATTGCTCAAAAATAAACTCTGTTTAATCCCTTTCAAACCTACTCTCTAAGGGGTTTTTCGAGGTGCTGAACACGAATCTGAAGTCCGTTTCTCGATAAAACGCTTCCTTCATGGTTATTTTCGCGATTTTTCATCAAAATTGCTCAAAAATAAACTCTGTTTAATCCTTTCAAACCTACTCTCTAAGGGGTTTTCGGGGTGCTGAACACTAATCTGAAGTCCGTTTCCCGATAAAACGCTTCCTTCTTTGTTATTTTCGCGATTTTTAATCAAAATTGCTCAAAAATTATCTCTGTTTAATCCTTTTCAAACCTACTCTCTAATCGTTTTTTCGGGGTGCTGAACACGAATCTGAAGTCCGTTTTTCGATAAAACGCTTCCTTCATGGTTATTTTCGCGATTTTTCATCAAAATTGCTCAAAAATAAACTCTGTTTAATCCCTTTCAAACCTACTCTCTAAGGGGTTTTCGGGGTGCTGAACACGAATCTGAAGTCCGTTTTCGATAAAACGCTTCCTTCATGGTTATTTTCGCGATTTTTCATCAAAATTGCTCAAAAATAAACTCTGTTTAATCCTTTTCAAACCTACTCTCTAAGGGGTTTTTCGGGGTGCTGAACACGAATCTGAAGTCCGTTTTCCGATAAAACGCTTCTTTCATGGTTATTTTCGCGATTTTTCATCAAAATTGCTCAAAAATAAACTCTGTTTAATCTCTTTCAAACCTACTCTCTAAGGGGTTTTTCGGGGTGCGGAACACGAATCTGAAATCCGTTTTTCGATAAAACGCTTCCTTCATGGTTATTTTCGCGATTTTTCATCAAATTGCTCGAAAATTATCTCTGTTTAATCCCTTTCAAACCTACTCTCTAGGGGGTATTCCGGGGTGCTGAACACGAATCTGAAGTCCGTTTTCGATAAAACGCTTCCTTCATGGTTATTTTCGCGTGTTTTCATCAAAATTGCTCAAAAATTATCTCTGTTTAATCCCTTTCAAGCCTACTCTCTAAGGGGTTTTTTTCGGGGTGCTGAACACGAATTCTGAAGTCCGTTTCCCGATAAAACGCTTCCTTCATGGTTATTTTCGCGATTTTTCATCAAAATTGCTCAAAAATAAACTCTGTTTAATCCTTTTCAAACCTACTCTCTAAGGGGTTTTTCGGGGTGCTGAACACGAATCTGAAGTCCGTTTCTCGATAAAACGCTTCCTTCATGGTTATTTTTCGCGATTTTTCATCAAAATTGCTCAAAAATAAACTCTGTTTAATCCCTTTCAAACCTACTCTCTAAGGGGTTTTTCGGGGGTGCTGAACACGAATCTGAAGTCCGTTTTTCGATAAAACGCTTCCTTCATGGTTATTTTCGCGATTTTTCATCAAAATTGCTCAAAAATAATCTCTGTTTAATCCTTTCAAACCTACTCTCTAAGGGGTTTTCGGGGTGCTGAACACGATTCTGAAGTCCGTTTTTCGATAAAACGCTTCCTTCATGGTTATTTTCGCGATTTTTCATCAAAATTGCTCAAAAATAAACTCTGTTTAATCCCTTTCAAACCTACTCTCTAAGGGTTTTCGGGGTGCTGAACACGAATCTGAAGTCCGTTTTTCGATAAAACGCTTCCTTCATGGTTATTTTCGCGATTTTTCATCAAAATTGCTCAAAAATAATCTCTGTTTAATCCCTTTCAAACCTACTCTCTAAGGGGTTTTCGGGGTGCTGAACACGAATCTGAAGTCCGTTTTTCGATAAAACGCTTCCTTCATGGTTATTTTCGCGTTTTTTTTTTCATCAAAAAATTGCTCAAAAATAAACTCTGTTTAATCCTTTCAAACCTACTCTCTAAGGGGTTTTCGAGGTGCTGAACACGAATCTGAAGTCCGTTTCTCGATAAAACGCTTCCTTCATGGTTATTTTCGCGATTTTTCATCAAAAATGCTCAAAAATAAACTCTGTTTAATCCCTTTCAAACCTACTCTCTAAGGGGTTTTTCGGGGTGCTGAACACGAATGTGAAGTCCGTTTCTCGATAAAACGCTTCCTTCATGATTATTTCCGCGTTTTTTCATCAAAATTGCTCAAAAATAATCTCTGTTTAATCCCTTTCAAACCTACTCTCTAAGGGGTTTTTCGGGGTGCTGAACACGAATCTGAAGTCCGTTTCCCGATAAAACGCTTCCTTCATGGTTATTTTCGCGATTTTTTCATCAAAATTGCTCAAAAATAAACTCTGTTTAATCCCTTTCAAACCTACTCTCTAAGGGGTTTTTCGGGGTGCTGAACACGAATCTGAAGTCCGTTTCTCGATAAAACGCTTCCTTCATGGTTATTTTCGCGATTTTTCATCAAAATTGCTCAAAAATAAACTCTGTTTAATCCCTTTCAAACCTACTCTCTAAGGGGTTTTTCGGGGTGCTGAACACGAATCTGAAGTCCGTTTTCGATAAAACGCTTCCTTCATGGTTATTTTCGCGTTTTTTTCATCAAAATTGCTCAAAAATAATCTCTGTTTAATCCTTTCAAACCTACTCTCTAAGGGGTTTTTCGGGGTGCTGAACACGAATCTGAAGTCCGTTTTTCGATAAAACGCTTCCTTCATGGTTATTTTCGCGATTTTTCATCAAAATTGCTCAAAAATAAACTCTGTTTAATCCCTTTCAAACCTACTCTCTAAGGGGTTTTTCGGGGTGCTGAACACGAATCTGAAGTCCGTTTTTCGATAAAACGCTTCCTTCATGGTTATTTTCGCGATTTTTCATCAAAATTGCTCAAAAATAATCTCTGTTTAATCCCTTTCAAACCTACTCTCTAAGGGGTTTTTCGGGGTGCTGAACACGAATTCTGAAGTCCGTTTTCGATAAAACGCTTCCTTCATGGTTATTTTCGCGATTTTTCATCAAAATTGCTCAAAAATAATCTCTGTTTAATCCCTTTCAAACCTACTCTCTAAGGGGTTTTCGGGGTGCTGAACACGAATCTGAAGTCCGTTTTTCGATAAAACGCTTCCTTCATGGTTATTTTCGCGATTTTTCATCAAAATTGCTCAAAAATTATCTCTGTTTAATCCCTTTCAAACCTACTCTCTAAGGGTTTTTCGGGGTGCTGAACACGAATCTGAAGTCCGTTTTTCGATAAAACGCTTCCTTCATGGTTATTTTCGCGATTTTTCATCAAAATTGCTCAAAAATAAACTCTGTTTAATCCCTTTCAAACCTACTCTCTAAGGGGTTTTTCGGGGTGCTGAACACGAATCTGAAGTCCGTTTTTCGATAAAACGCTTCCTTCATGGTTATTTTCGCGATTTTTCATCAAAATTGCTCAAAAATAATCTCTGTTTAATCCCTTTCAAACCTACTCTCTAAGGGGTTTTTCGGGGTGCTGAACACGAATCTGAAGTCCGTTTTTCGATAAAACGCTTCCTTCATGGTTATTTTCGCGATTTTTCATCAAAATTGCTCAAAAATTATCTCTGTTTAATCCCTTTCAAACCTACTCTCTAAGGGGTTTTTCGGGGTGCTGAACACGAATAAGAAGTCCGTTTTTCGATAAAACGCTTCCTTCATGGTTATTTTCGCGATTTTTCATCAAAATTGCTCAAAAATAATCTCTGTTTAATCCCTTTCAAACCTACTCTCTAAGGGGTTTTTCGGGGTGCTGAACACGAATCTGAAGTCCGTTTTTCGATAAAACGCTTCCTTCATGGTTATTTTCGTGATTTTTCATCAAAATTGCTCAAAAATAAACTCTGTTTAATCCCTTTCAAACCTACTCTCTAAGGGGTTTTTCGGGGTGCTGAACACGAATCTGAAGTCCGTTTCCCGATAAAACGCTTCCTTCATGGTTATTTTCGCGATTTTTCATCAAAATTGCTCAAAAATTATCTCTGTTTAATCCTTTCAAACCTACTCTCTAAGGGGTTTTTCGGGGTGCTGAACACGAATCTGAAGTCCGTTTTTCGATAAAACGCTTCCTTCATGGTTATTTTCGTGATATTTTCATCAAAATTGCTCAAAATTATCTCTGTTTAATCCCTTTCAAACCTACTCTCTAAGGGTTTTTCGGGGTGCTGAACACGAATCTGAAGTCCGTTTTTCGATAAAACGCTTCCTTCATGGTTATTTTCGCGATTTTTCATCAAAATTGCTCAAAAATTATCTCTGTTTAATCCCTTTCAAACCTACTCTCTAAGGGGTTTTTCAGGGTGCTGAACACGAATCTGAAGTCCGTTTTCGATAAAACGCTTCCTTCATGGTTATTTTCGCGATTTTTCATCAAAATTGCTCAAAAATTATCTCTGTTTAATCCCTTTCAAACCTACTCTCTAAGGGGTTTTTCGGGGTGCTGAACACGAATCTGAAGTCCGTTTCCCGATAAAACGCTTCCTTCATGGTTATTTTCGCGATTTTTCATCAAAATTGCTCAAAAATTATCTCTGTTTAATCCCTTTCAAACCTACTCTCTAAGGGGTTTTCGGGGTGCTGAACACGAATCTGAAGTCCGTTTTTCGATAAAACGCTTCCTTCATGGTTATTTTCGCGATTTTTCATCAAAATTGCTCAAAAATTATCTCTGTTTAATCCCCTTTCAAACCTACTCTCTAAGGGGTTTTTCGGGGTGCTGAACACGAATCTGAAGTCCGTTTTTCGATAAAACGCTTCCTTCATAGTTATTTTCGCGATTTTTCATCAAAATTGCTCAAAAATTAACTCTGTTTAATCCCTTTCAAACCTACTCTCTAATGGTTTTTTCGGGGTGCTGAACACGAATCTGAAGCCCGATTTTCGATAAAACGCTTCCTTCATGGTTATTTTCGCGATTTTTCATCAAAATTGCTCAAAAATAATCTCTGTTTAATCCCTTTCAAACCTACTCTCTAAGGTTTTTTTCGGGGTGCTGAACACGAATCTGAAGTCCGTTTTTCGATAAAACGCTTCCTTCATGGTTATTTTCGCGATTTTTCATCAAAATTGCTCAAAAATAAACTCTGTTTAATCCCTTTCAAACCTACTCTGTAAGGGGTTTTTTCGGGGTGCTGAACACGAATCTGAAGTCCGTTTTTCGATAAAACGCTTCCTTCATGGTTATTTTCGCGTTTTTTCATCAAAATTGCTCAAAAATAAACTTCGTTTAATCCTTTTCAAACCTACTCTCTAGGGGGTTTTCCGGGGTGCTGAACACGAATCTGAAGTCCGTTTTTCGATAAATCGCTTCCTTCATGGTTATTTTGCGATTTTTTTCATCAAAATTGCTCAAAAATAAACTCTGTTTAATCCTTTCAAACCTACTCTCTAAGGGGTTTTCGGGGTGCTGAACACGAATCTGAAGTCCGTTTCCCGATAAAACGCTTCCTTCATAGTTATTTTCGCGATTTTTCATCAAAAGTGCTCAAAAATAAACTCTGTTTAATCCTTTTCAAACCTACTCTCTAAGGGGTTTTTCGGGGTGCTGAACACGAATCTGAAGTCCGTTTCTCGATAAAACGCTTCCTTCATTGTTATTTTCGCGATTTTTTCATCAAAATTGCTCTAAAATAAACTCTGTTTAATCCTTTCAAACCTACTCTCTAAGGGGTTTTCGGGGTGCTGAACACGAATCTGAAGTCCGTTTCCCGATAAAACGCTTCCTTCATGGTTATTTTCGCGATTTTTCATCAAAATTGCTCAAAAATAAACTCTGTTTAATCACTTTCAAACCTACTCTCTAAGGGGTTTTTCGGGGTGCTGAACACGAATCTGAAGTCCATTTCCCGATAAAACGCTTCCTTCATGGTTATTTTCGCGATTTTTCATCAAAATTGCTCAAAAATAAACTCTGTTTAATCCTTTCGAACCTACTCTCTAAGTGGTTTTCCGGGGTGCTGAACACGAATCTGAAGTCCGTTTCCCGATAAAACGCTTCCTTCATGGTTATTTTCGCGATTTTTCATCAAAATTGCTCAAAAATAAACTCTGTTTAATCCCTTTCAAACCTACTCTCTAAGGGGTTTTCGGGGTGCTGAACACGAATCTGAAGTCCGTTTCCCGATTAAACGCTTCCTTCATGGTTATTTTCGCGATTTTTCATCAAAATTGCTCAAAAATAAACTCTGTTTAATCCTTTCAAACCTACTCTCTAAGGGGTTTTTTCGGGGTGCTGAACACGAATCTGAAGTCCGTTTTTCGATAAAACGCTTCCTTCATGGTTATTTTCGCGTTTTTTCATCAAAATTGCTCAAAAATAAACTCCGTTTAATCGCATTCAAACCTACTCTCTAAGGGGTTTTTCGGGGTGCTGAACACGAATCTGAATCCGTTTTTCGATAAAACGCTTCCTTCATGGTTATTTTCGCGATTTTCATCAAAATTGCTCAAAAATTAACTCTGTTTAATCCGCTTTCAAACCTACTCTCTAAGGGGTTTTTAGGGGTGCTGAACACGAATCTGAAGTCCGTTTCCCGATAAAACGCTTCCTTCATGGTTATTTTCGTGATTTTTCATCAAAATTGCTCAAAAATAAACTCTGTTTAATCGCTTTCAAACCTACTCTCTAAGGGGTTTTCGGGGTGCTGAACACGAATCTGAAGTCCGTTTCCCGATAAAACGCTTCCTTCATGGTTATTTTCGCGATTTTTTTCATCAAAATTGCTCAAAAATAAACTCTGTTTAATCCCTTTCAAACCTACTCTCTAAGGGGTTTTCGGGGTGCTGAACACGAATCTGAAGTCCGTTTTTCGATAAATCGCTTCCTTCATGGTTATTTTCGTGATATTTCATCAAAATTGCTCAAAAATTATCTCTGTTTAATCCCTTTCAAACCTACTCTCCAAGTGGTTTTTCGGGGTGCTGAACACGAATCTGAAGTCCGTTTTCGATAAAACGCGCTTCCTTCATGGTTATTTTCGCGATTTTTCATCAAAATTGCTCAAAAATAACCTCTGTTTAATCCCTTTCACACCTACTCTCTAAGGGGATTTTCGGGGTGCTGAACACGAATCTGAAGTCCTTTTTTCGATAAAACGCTTCCTTCATGGTTATTTTCGCGTTTTTTCATCAAAATTGCTCAAAAATTAACTCTGTTTAATCGCATTCAAACCTACTCTCTAAGGGGTTTTTCGGGGTGCGGACACACGAATCTGAAGTCCGTTTTTCGATAAAACGCTTCCTTCATGGTTATTTTCGCGATTTTCATCAAAATTGCTCAAAAATTAACTCTGTTTAATCGCATTCAAACCTACTCTCTAAGGGGTTTTTCGGGGTGCTGAACACGATTCTGAAGTCCGTTTTTCGATAAAACGCTTCCTTCATGGTTATTTTCGCGTTTTTTCATCAAAATTGCTCAAAAATAAACTCTGTTTAATCCCTTTCAAACCTACTCTCTAAGGGGTTTTTTCGGGGTGCTGAACACGAATCTGAAGTCCGTTTTTCGATAAAACGCTTCCTTCATGGTTATTTTCGCGATTTTTCATCAAAATTGCTCAAAAAATAAACTTTGTTTAATCCCTTTCAAACCTACTCTCTAAGGAATTTTTCGGGGTGCTGAACACGAATCTGAAGTCCGTTTCCCGATAAAACGCTTCCTTCATGGTTATTTTCGCGATTTTTCATCAAAATTGCTCAAAAATAAACTCTGTTTAATCCTTTCAAACCTACTCTCTAAGGGGTTTTTCGGGGTGTGAACACGAATCTGAAGTCCGTTTTTCGATAAAACGCTTCCTTCATGGTTATTTTCGCGATTTTTCATCAAAATTGCTAAAAAATAAACTCTGTTTAATCGCTTTCAAACCTACTCCCTAAGGGGTTTTTCGGGGTGCTGAACACGAATCTGAAGTCCGTTTCCCGATAAAACGCTTCCTTCATGGTTATTTTGCGATTTTTCATCAAAATTGCTCAAAAATAAACTCTGTTTAATCCCTTTCAAACCTACTCTCTAAGGGGTTTTCGGGGTGCTGAACACGAATCTGAAGTCCGTTTTTCGATAAAACGCTTCCTTCATGGTTATTTTTTCGCGATTTTTCATCAAAATTGCTCAAAAATAAACTCTGTTTAATCCTTTCAAACCTACTCTCTAAGGGGTTTTCGGGGTGCTGAACACGAATCTGAAGTCCGTTTCCCGATAAAACGCTTCCTTCATGGTTATTTTCGCGATTTTTCATCAAAATTGCTCAAAAATAAACTCTGTTTAATCGCATTCAAACCTACTCTCTAAGGGGTTTTTCAGATTGCTGAACACGAATCTGAAGTCCGTTTTTTCGATCTCAAAAATAAACTTTGTTTAATCCCTTTCAAACCTACTCTCTAAGGGGTTTTTCGGGGTGCTGAACACGAATCTGAAATCCGTTTTTCGATAAAACGCTTCCTTCATGGTTATTTTCGCGATTTTTCATCAAAATTGCTCAAAAATAAACTCTGTTTAATCCCTTTCAAACCTACTCTCTAAGGGGTTTTTCGGGGTGCTGAACACGAATCTGAAGTCCGTTTTTCGATAAAACGCTTCCTTCATGGTTATTTTCGCGTTTTTTCATCAAAATTGCTCAAAAATAAACTCTGTTTAATCGCATTCAAACCTACTCTCTAAGGGGTTTTTCGGGGTGCTGAACACGAATCTGAAGTCCGTTTTTCGATAAAACGCTTCCTTCATGGTTATTTTCGCGATTTTTCATCAAAATTGCTCAAAAATAAACTCTGTTTAATCCCTTTCAAACCTACTCAAGGGGTTTTTCGGGGTGCTGAACACGAATCTGAAGTCCGTTTCCCGATAAAACGCTTCCTTCATGGTTATTTTCGCGATTTTTCATCAAAATTGCTCAAAAATAAACTCTGTTTAATCCTTTCAAACCTACTCTCTAAGGGGTTTTTCGGGGTGCTGAACACGAATCTGAAGTCCGTTTTTCGATAAAACGCTTCCTTCATGGTTATTTTCGCGTTTTTTCATCAAAATTGCTCAAAAATAAACTCTGTTTAATCGCATTCAAACCTACTCTCTAAGGGGTTTTTCGGGGTGCTGAACACGAATCTGAAGTCCGTTTTTCGATAAAACGCTTCCTTCATGGTTATTTTCGCGTTTTTTCATCAAAATTGCTCAAAAATAAACTCTGTTTAATCGCTTTCAAACCTACTCTCTAAGGGGTTTTTCGGGGTGCTGAACACGAATCTGAAGTCCGTTTTTCGATAAAACGCTTCCTTCATGGTTATTTTCGCGTTTTTTCATCAAAATTGCTCAAAAATAAACTCTGTTTAATCGCTTTCAAACCTACTCTCTAAGGGGTTTTTCGGGGTGCTGAACACGAATCTGAAGTCCGTTTTTCGATAAAACGCTTCCTTCATGGTTATTTTCGCGTTTTTTCATCAAAATTGCTCAAAAATAAACTCTGTTTAATCGCTTTCAAACCTACTCTCTAAGGGGTTTTTCGGGGTGCTGAACACGAATCTGAAGTCCTTTTTTCGATAAAACGCTTCCTTCATGGTTATTTTCGCGTTTTTTCATCAAAATTGCTCAAAAATAAACTCTGTTTAATCGCTTTCAAACCTACTCTCTAAGGGGTTTTTCGGGGTGCTGAACACGAATCTGAAGTCCGTTTTTCGATAAAACGCTTCCTTCATGGTTATTTTCGCGTTTTTTCATCAAAATTGCTCAAAAATAAACTCTGTTTAATCGCATTCAAACCTACTCTCTAAGGGGTTTTTCGGGGTGCTGAACACGAATCTGAAGTCCTTTTTTCGATAAAACGCTTCCTTCATGGTTATTTTCGCGTTTTTTCATCAAAATTGCTCAAAAATAAACTCTGTTTAATCGCTTTCAAACCTACTCTCTAAGGGGTTTTTCGGGGTGCTGAACACGAATCTGAAGTCCGTTTTTCGATAAAACGCTTCCTTCATGGTTATTTTCGCGTTTTTTCATCAAAATTGCTCAAAAATAAACTCTGTTTAATCGCATTCAAACCTACTCTCTAAGGGGTTTTTCGGGGTGCTGAACACGAATCTGAAGTCCGTTTTTCGATAAAACGCTTCCTTCATGGTTATTTTCGCGTTTTTTCATCAAAATTGCTCAAAAATAAACTCTGTTTAATCGCATTCAAACCTACTCTCTAATGGGTTTTTCGGGGTGCTGAACACGAATCTGAAGTCCTTTTTTCGATAAAACGCTTCCTTCATGGTTATTTTCGCGTTTTTTCATCAAAATTGCTCAAAAATAAACTCTGTTTAATCGCTTTCAAACCTACTCTCTAAGGGGTTTTTCGGGGTGCTGAACACGAATCTGAAGTCCGTTTTTCGATAAAACGCTTCCTTCATGGTTATTTTCGCGTTTTTTCATCAAAATTGCTCAAAAATAAACTCTGTTTAATCGCTTTCAAACCTACTCTCTAAGGGGTTTTTCGGGGTGCTGAACACGAATCTGAAGTCCGTTTTTCGATAAAACGCTTCCTTCATGGTTATTTTCGCGTTTTTTCATCAAAATTGCTCAAAAATAAACTCTGTTTAATCGCTTTCAAACCTACTCTCTAAGGGGTTTTTCGGGGTGCTGAACACGAATCTGAAGTCCGTTTTTCGATAAAACGCTTCCTTCATGGTTATTTTCGCGTTTTTTCATCAAAATTGCTCAAAAATAAACTCTGTTTAATCGCTTTCAAACCTACTCTCTAAGGGGTTTTTCGGGGTGCTGAACACGAATCTGAAGTCCGTTTTTCGATAAAACGCTTCCTTCATGGTTATTTTCGCGTTTTTTCATCAAAATTGCTCAAAAATAAACTCTGTTTAATCGCTTTCAAACCTACTCTCTAAGGGGTTTTTCGGGGTGCTGAACACGAATCTGAAGTCCGTTTTTCGATAAAACGCTTCCTTCATGGTTATTTTCGCGTTTTTTCATCAAAATTGCTCAAAAATAAACTCTGTTTAATCGCTTTCAAACCTACTCTCTAAGGGGTTTTTCGGGGTGCTGAACACGAATCTGAAGTCCGTTTTTCGATAAAACGCTTCCTTCATGGTTATTTTCGCGTTTTTTCATCAAAATTGCTCAAAAATAAACTCTGTTTAATCGCTTTCAAACCTACTCTCTAAGGGGTTTTTCGGGGTGCTGAACACGAATCTGAAGTCCGTTTTTCGATAAAACGCTTCCTTCATGGTTATTTTCGCGTTTTTTCATCAAAATTGCTCAAAAATAAACTCTGTTTAATCGCTTTCAAACCTACTCTCTAAGGGGTTTTTCGGGGTGCTGAACACGAATCTGAAGTCCGTTTTTCGATAAAACGCTTCCTTCATGGTTATTTTCGCGTTTTTTCATCAAAATTGCTCAAAAATAAACTCTGTTTAATCGCTTTCAAACCTACTCTCTAAGGGGTTTTTCGGGGTGCTGAACACGAATCTGAAGTCCGTTTTTCGATAAAACGCTTCCTTCATGGTTATTTTCGCGTTTTTTCATCAAAATTGCTCAAAAATAAACTCTGTTTAATCGCTTTCAAACCTACTCTCTAAGGGGTTTTTCGGGGTGCTGAACACGAATCTGAAGTCCTTTTTTCGATAAAACGCTTCCTTCATGGTTATTTTCGCGTTTTTTCATCAAAATTGCTCAAAAATAAACTCTGTTTAATCGCATTCAAACCTACTCT
>JAVIWC010000936.1:0-22830 GCA_031894815.1 Creontiades dilutus
GACTTGGCTCTCCATACAATAGGTAAACAATGAGTACTCTGCATCCAAATTTCTGGATATTCGTTGCAGTTTGCTCAATTTTTATGGAAAACATCCAAAATCAACTATTCTCAAATAGCCACAAAACCTCAACCAATTAAAGTTAAACCATTCAGTAAACTGATCTGCCATTTGCCCATCAGCCATGTTTTTCAGAGAAATTACAAATCCATGAACTCCAATTGTTTTGTATCTATTAGCAACAATTAAACTCAACATTCCGTGGAAACCAAATGCAGGACGAGTTGAAGTTGGGGATTGATCCGAAATCACTGATTATATTGACAAGGAAAACATTCACAAAAGATCTCTTATAATCTACCGTGAAGCTGAATAACCAAGCTATTGATTGCCGTTGTTCGATTTCGATTATAAGGTCTTCGACACCTAATCTCTGAAATTTTTATTTATTTTCCCCAGATAGCCCTTGAGTTCCCAAATAACCCCGTTTCACAACGTTTTGTACCAGTCTGATCAACTTTTGACTATCAATTGTATTTGTGCGCTTGAGTGTCCTTGTTCGCCTAAATTCTTGTAACGAGATTAATTTGAACAGTTTTCTCCTGTTTTTGAAAAATTCCCTCGGATATTAACGGGTTCCTTATCAATTTTAACATTGAACAATTATGATTTTTCACAATTCCCAAACGTAAAATCCGCTATTTTCTGCTGTTCTATTCGTCTGATCTAAATTTATTAAGACTCTCCTCACATGTCATTATGCCAATTTCTTCTAATATAAATATGAGTAGATATTTGCTAGTTACACTCTTGGTTGATCATACAAAATTCGTTTGGTATCAATGGGCAACTGGTTTGTGTTCATAACGAGAGGTAATGGTTCTGGAAAACGGAAACTGACCCTGTTCCTTCTATTACATTCCCTGAATGAAAGAACTTGGTATTCCGATACGCCTCCGACGTGTTTTCCGGGGTCATTCAAAACGAGAATTTCCTGGCTTTGAAATATAATGTAAGATGTTTAAGTATTACTTGGGTAAGGTGACTTTTTCTGAATGTTTCCTACCTATGACAGAGTTTTAAATAGTATTTAGTTCTTTTTTATTCCATTTCAATATCAATGGATGTATGAATGATGAAAACCACGACCAAGTTGACATTGCATTGTAAGCTCCACTGGCTGACTGAAGAAAATTAAACCTACATTACAAAGTGGTGCTGTACGGGCTAGCAAGCAAATCCTCTTGGACTTATCTGCCTCATTTGGGGTGGCACCTCGAAGAGGAACGTGATTATCATTCAGACTCAATACTTAGCTAAGTTAATTTGCTGTAAATACTTATAGTTGTATAACTAAAGATTATTATAATCTCGTGGCTAAAATCTCGTCTCTGCTTTTGATTTCTGTGCCAATACTTGGTGTATACCAACGAGTTGTTCATGTCCTTTCTAATATAATTGTAGTACTTTATAGTACTAGCGAAGCCCTTGTAGTTATTACATTTTACCTCGCTGAACTTAAGTTATTCTATACTTTAGTTTCTACTTCCTGTCCTTATAGAGTACATAGCCCCATTGTGGGTATAGACATCCCATGCCCTTATTTTCAGCTGATATTTGAATGGTAGCTTTTGTAGGGAGTATGCAATCCGAAAAAGGAGTTTTTTGGTCCCCATCCACATAGAAAGCCGAAACCTTTGTTATAAACCTAATTCCAATAGTTTTCATCCGATTCTGATGAAAATTTCAGGGAATGCTGGGGTAACTCTGTAAATGATCCCCTATGAGTTTCATTGTTCACAAACTGATAGATCACTCGGCGCATGCGTTTACTTTAAAGTCACGAAGCACAATTTTCTCACGTTATAATGGTCCGATCCCTCTCAAATTTTTGAGATAGTCGGGAAAGAATGGTGTAGTAATTTCATTTCAATTTCGACATGATCGTATCCTGACCGATATCGAATTGGTGCGATAGGCCCTCAAACGCGTCATCTTACCTTTTGAAGGCGTTGTTGTCCGGCGAAGTTGTCCCATGACATTTCTGTCCCGTGAATCGTTGTAAAAAGCTTGTATTCTATAATTCGAGGTTATTTATAACAGTTCAATGATCTATACATTGATGTTAGTTACTTGGACGAGGAAGGTATGTGCCATTCCCAACCTGGCAGTAGTTTTTTTTCTTTAATTGAATGTTTTATATTGTAAATCTGTACGTGTTGTGAAACTTAATGGTTTAGGGTGCAGACAGTGTAATAACTCATTTTAAAACCAACAACAAAACACTCGCATACGTGTCATTAATTGATGACATGATGTCAACCCTCCACTAACAGATAATTGGGTTCTCCTGTTAAGTCAAATATGGTTTCCCTTTCTCCATTATGCGCAGGTGCTCGTATGGTATTCAAAACACACCAATCACGATCCCCCTGAGACCAATTATCGTTTTATATTAGAAAGTAGCTGAGAAAAGAGGTAGTCAGATCCGTATCCGAGAGGCCGTGAATGGGCGTCGGTGGTGGAATGCTAGGAGTCGGAGGTTGGAGTTACATAAGGCGGTGAAGTGAGGAAAGGACCTTGGGGAAGCTCCCTAGTCTCAAGGTCTTGATGACCCCTGACGCCCTCCCCCCCTCGACGCTCTCCGCCGCCCGATCCCCTTCTGCCCTTTTGATTGCTCAACTCTCACGTGTGGGAAAACGAGTGGAAAACTTCCGACCGTGTGACATTGCGGCGCATATATCTCGGATACCGTCCTTATTTAGAGGACGAACGGCGCAAATGTGTCTAGCTAGCGTTTGGAGGGTACGTGGACAACGATCCTTACGGCTGTGGGTGGTGGTGTGTCGCAGTCAGCCCTGATGCCGGGATGTAGTGGTTTCTTGACAACTTGAGTCCATTCTGGGTGGAGAAGTCCTTGTCTGCAACCTTAAAATGGCTGATACTTGAAATGGCTGCTTCACAAACGTAGCTGAAATTGGGCTAATTAAGTTTTTCCTCAATTGATCCTTAAACTGTGCAAGCTACTGCAGCATCGTCAAACACATTTTCGTATATCCAAGTTGTAGAACCTACTTATCCTGAGACAAGAATGTTATAACTATTGGAAAACCATATCAATAATTGATTTTGGGTGAGTCCTCTCGTCCCCGGTTCAAAATTGTCTGTGACAACCGCTTTCTAAGGTTCGTAATAGGAACGATAGACATTATCCAGCAAATGTTGGCTTGTTTTCTATTAAATAAGTTACAACAAAAAACGTCGTTTCTGAATCAACATTTTATATCTATGGCATTAGCAAAGTTCAACAAAATACCAAATAAAAAATGATTAGTTTCTAGTCCCATTTCGGGTTATACCGCTTTTATAGCCATATATACTGAAATTTCAAAACGATTAGACACTGATATGATACGGTTTCTGGAACATTGGTCATATGACGAGATATTTTTGGTTTATTATTTTCAATAATGAATTTTTGTAATCGACCAAGAAAAAATGTAATGCTCTCATAATTCGCATTTAAAGACTGTTAGAATCAGAAAATGGAATAAAAATATATCAACAAAAAATGCTTCCATCCTCCGCTCTTCCTTAGAGCTAAAACTTTGACAGCAAAAAAATAAAGTCAACGCAAATGTGCGCGTGAACATCCTTGCACGTGGTCAGTGGGGCTTCGAGCTAACAAGGTCAGCCGCCAGGAGCGCTAGAGAGGTAGTACCCTGATGAAAATGGTTGTTGACATGATTTTCCTCTTGTCAGTTCCTTGCGTCGCCCTTTTACAATCTACAGTTCCTTCGCCGCACCACCGACCTCATCAATGGTTTAAAAAAAGTAATTAATATCATTAATAAATTAATGATTCTCATTTAAAAAAACCACACCCATACACAACAAAAAAGTATAAAAAACTGTTGGTCCCTACTGCTCATGGTAAACGACTCGATTATCCGCGGAGGTAAAGCCACAATTTACTTGCTGCGCTCTACCTTGAGCTTAGCATGTTCGAATGCCAATTGTGACGCAAATATGTAATTGGGATGGAATTTTGTTTCCATGAGTTTCACGGAAAGAGGTATAAATGAAGCCTTTGTAAGTCATTAAGAATATAACCACGAGGCATGTGCCAAGGTTAGATAATGTGGACTACGTCCAATAAATAGATCAGCGATTTACATTGAAGGAATTCATAAATAACAAACCTTTGTGTAACAATCTGTAATAAGGATGTAAAAGCACTTTCTAGTAGGAATAAAAGGGCGGGTGAGTTATTCGTTGTCATCCCATTTCGTAATTTACTAGTTTTTTTGTATCTTTCTTGGTCCATGCCCTTGCCGTTATATTTAAATAGTATACAATCGACTTTTTTAAATCTGTAGACTAGTTATACGCATAGAAATGCTGTTTAATATTGGAATAATAACACTATGGGTAATGATGACATCATGGTACTTCATTTTCCTTGTGGGAACACAAAGTTACGAGGTTTGAAATCACATCAAAGCTCTATGTTGGTCTCAAGTGTTGAAGTCTCAACGATCGCTATTCAAATCCTTTGCATATTATGGTGGTTGGATTTGTAGATATTACGCCCGAGAAAATTGATGTTCTTGACTTGATGGTTTCAGTTTTCCATATAACCGTTTTCTGGACATTTCCTGCTGCCCCTATTAAGTGGAAAAACGACAACCTATATAAGGCAGGTGTGTAGTTAGTGGATATGTGTACAATTCGGTCGTTGAGTTCCACTTGTGGGAGTCGCATAACGGTCATGTCTTAGGAATACAGCTGGTATTTACTTGCAGAAACGCCTCTTAGAACTTGAGTTTTTATGACACCCTCATTCCATTCTGAAGTTATTGAATATTCACCTGTTTCAATGAGTACAGCATTATTACCAAACATTTTTAATGGGAATCTACTTTGAGACATTCCGTAACGATTCCTAGATTTTCAGACTCTGTTGGGGGGGGCTTACTTAACCCAAACATGATAACAAAAATAACCGATTAAAAATCTGTTTCAGACCATTCTATGCCGGAATGTGTGGAAAAAACTAGGTTTGTGTGTCGGTGGTGGTAGGCCTTCCTGGGTATTGAAACACCTTTCTAGACCGGGAAACCCTGCAGGCTGGGTACCAAGGAATCTATCCAAGGAAGGGTGGACTCGAGGGTAGCCGTCAGAGTTTCCCCCAGCTCCGCTGTTTAATCTGGAAGTCCGTGTTAACAGGTGGTGATTGTATTTATTGTGTGAACGTGACTTAGATTGTAGCCGAGAATGGATCTGTAGAATAAGTGCAATTTAGTAATTTAGGAATCTAGTATGTTGGTAGGATTCGTTGTAAGCTGGGAGGATATTCTGTACTTACCCTGCCTCAATCCTTAAAAATATAAATTGGATGGGGTACAGCCGGGAAAAACAAATTATGCTGTAATTTTCATCCAATTTTCGTGATTCTTATTTTATTCGACTGATATTTTTGATGTGGTTGCAAACATTTTTTCAGAACCTTTAAATTTAATTATGAAATGGGTTATGGAGGGGCCAATATTGATATATCCTTTTATCTCCACTATTTTCACCTGTTTTTTATTTCGTTCGATCCCAATTTTTGTCTAACTATTCTCACCTGTGTCATGAACTTCCGAAATTTGAATTGGCTGTGTTGAAGGAGGAAGGAGGGGTAAAGGCCGATCTATTCCACAGCTGCTCATAGCTAGTATAATTGTCTTTCGATTTTCATGCTTTTTTTCGTTCGAGTGAGAATTTGGTATAGTTTTAAAAAATAATTTCAAGTGGTGATAATTGCGTTTATATGTGCGATCATATAAAAACCTTACATAGGACGCCCCTGTAATGCATGCATTACTTACCAATTGTCTACGTAGTAAGTATAACTCTACACGAAAGTCGACAAAATACCTAAACGTATGGAGTGAAAGAAAAAAAAAATTCCCATTTTTTGCAGTCCTTGTCACGGACGTACGGGATATAGTAGCAGCTCCCCTCTCGCTTCTTAGAGTTTTTCGTTTCGTTGCAGATAAACATTTATTTCACAATCATTTGTTGAAATGGGTTCCATTCCAAGATTGAGTGACGGTTCGGGAAGTATGATCAATCTAGAGGTCAATCCATTGTGAACGTGACCTAAGACGTGACTCAATTTTTTGAAGGCTGATCGGTTAAGTAGATCAGCTTGTGATCACATCTCTTCAGGAAGTCGTCATCGGCCCCAGTCTTTCAAATCCCTATCTAGCTGTTCATTATTCCTGACTGCTAACGACTGCAATTCCGTGACAGCTCTGACGTGTTTTCATTTGGGATTTTTAACGTAGAAAACGAATCCATGAAAATATGATAGGTGATTGCCTATGAGTGAGTCTATTTGTGTATCGTCACCTCCGTTATGAACCAAAATAGCCCCCATAACCCATAACCCCCGCCGGGCCATTGGCACTCGGGGTTCTTGGGAAGGCACTCGTTGGTGGTCCAGGCCGTCTGCCATCCACACATACTCATTTTATTCCTCATAATACCCTTCCTGACACATCCCTGACGAATGCACACTAGCGTGCTCACTGTGAATAAACCTTCAGCTCCAAGCCAGCCATCGGGGACCACGCCTGGCAAAAGTATTAGTAGCATGTCAAGTATGCCATCCTGAGAAACGGCAGTGGATCTTTCCCGCATCTCCAGCAGGCGTAGGAAAGCCGTCCGCAATTCAGCAATCCTTCTCCTTGACATCCAGAATATAAACATTTCAGATAGATATTGAGTTTTGTTGATGAAAGAGGGCGAATGGAGGGTGTAATAATGCTGTATTTTTTTCTATTTTCATACCTGGTGAAGAATCTGGTGAAGATTTTCCTCCTTTTTTTTCTCAATTATGAATTTGATCGTTTAAAAAATGTATAACTGTTTGAAAGTGCGATTATACAAAAACCGGAATTAGGGACCTCCCTCTAATGCAAGCATTACTTGGACAATATCTTTACCCTTTTATATAATTTTCCATAGGTAACTGATGAAAACGCAGCAAAATATTAAACTAAGGTTTACCATTTCTGCATCAGATTAGCTTCGCAAATTAGTGACTGCATCTAATTAGAATAAACTGAGTGACTACAAAAAAGGGCCTTCCAACGTTTATTTGATTTGTAAAGGTTTCGTCGAGATCGACGCAAATATCTGTTGTTGTGTGTAGGGTTCCAGGCCCAAATTTTTAACTCATGACATAACTTTCATTTTGCCTTTCAAAAGTTCGGGAAAGTAGCACAGGGCAATTGAAAACAGCAAATGTTAAAGGATCCCTGGATGAAACACACGCCGTTTCACTCAAGCTGGGTGACCTCAAGGATGAGACCATAACTCTCACCAGGTCAAATTGCCTTTCCCAATGAGGGAGTGAAAGTCTTTTTTTCTGCTCATATTTTTTTTTTTTTTCGTTTTGTGGGGCAGCTTTATCTTGCGGCGCCTGACCTCAAAAAATGCCGCCCCGCAGCGCGAAGTGAAACAGAACGCGGGCTACCGTCTCTCGGATTCAAATGAGAGCCGAGGATCAGGTTTGCCGAGTTCGGCCTCAGAGCGTCTGATCAACTTGTGGGCGAATTCGTGACTCACGGGATCCAGCCTCTTGGTCTAACCAAGAGTCTGAACTCGATAGTCGGGTGTACGATTTAACAACGTGTATTAATTCCAATAAAACGAAGGAAACTAGCACAATCTTCAGCTTTACCCGCTCATTGAATTGTTATTGAGGGCTGCATGGCAAAAGAGACCGTTCATTTGTTCACGAAATTGAGGTTTAAATACTTCAGATGAAACATAAGCCTGCTCTAATTCAGTATATTCCACCACTAAAAAATAGCCTTACAGCACTCTGACTAACCCCTTTTGTACCCGATTACCAAGTGATACCTAATTGCATTTGATCATTATTACAAGGAAAAGGCGAAGGTTCCAAGTAGTCACTTGTAGCAGCCGAAATATTGTGAATTCGTTGGTTGAACGGAGGAAAGGCCGAAGTGACAAATTTTTATTATGGTGATCCGTTGTAGGTACTCAAACGAGGGGACACATCAGGAATCCAAGTTGTTACGGCTACCACATAATGGTGTGAAGAATAGCCCAGCTTCTCATCGGCTGGTAGAGCTTTATGATTAACATTAATTTCGTCGAATTGGTATACTTCATGTTCAACCCCGAACTCACAACTAGGCTACCACATATGGCATCTATCATGGATCATTGGTCCTTTACCACCATTCAGGTAACCGTTTTGCAAAAGTGGAGGGGATGGGTGGAGTGAGGAAGGAAATATGTTCCAAAATAATGTTCAGGGACATCGCTGCTATCGTGGATCCTAGCCAAACGGATGTTATGGTTCGGAAGTATCTATGTTCGTTTATTTTCATACCGAAAATTTTAAATATCAATACGGATCAATATGGGTTCTCAACTCATGCGTGCGTGCGGAGAATCTCACTTTGTCACTTCTGCCGGCCAATTCGAAGAAGAGATGGCCCCCACATTCCATTGCGGGCCCTGTAACCAGGATCAGGCTCGGCCCCCCCCCCCCCCCCTATGTTCGCGTGCTATGCTATGTTTCAACAATTTACATGGTAATTTTTTAGTTTACAAATTTTATTTAAACTGATGATTATTGATATTAAGGAATAATTAAGGCTATTATTTTAATCTAAAAACCAAACTTTATTGACAAAATTGTTGCAAACATAAAGTAAATCATTTATATTTTACTGAAAGTACAGTACATTTCCATTTTGAGATTGATTTCCCTTACTGACCAAGAATAAAATTCAAGTTGACAAAATACTAAGAATGAGATTATAAGAAAGTTAGGAGCTAAACAATTAAAATGTTTTTTAAGTGTTTAATACACTGACAAGAAAACGCTTACTTTGATGTTTGATAGTCTATTTAATCATAGATTTCCTAGCTTTCTTTTCACTAAAATCATTTATAACATCAGAAAAGTCAACAGTTTTGGCCAATTCATTCTCAATTGCCAACATTGCCAGATGGTTCAGACGAGTTTGGCCAGTTGTGCTTCGTTGCCAAGTTTTAAGTGAATTAGACAACCTACTAAAAGACCTTTCAGCCGTTGAAACTGTCACTGGGATTGTACAGAAAAGTCGTATAGCTGTGCACAGGTTCAAGAAAATGGGCTGGAGGTTTTTCTCATATATTGAGTTTAGAAGCTTCAACGGGTCCTTTTCTGACTGGAACACTGTTACAAATACATTCTTCATATGAAGAGTTTCTTCAAATAGGGCTTCTGGATCAGCAAAGTCTGAAGGGTAATATGCAACGAGATTGGCAGTTTTAAGTTTCAGTTCCTCGTTGTCTAGATCCATGAAACCTAACACTGGAGCAAACAGGTTACAAATTTCTTCACAGCTTGCAAATCTGGTTTTCAAATCAGTCATGATGAAATCCAAAACAGGAAAGACCACAGAAGATTTGAAGTCCTGTGAAGCTTGTTGCTGAAGTTGCTCGGGCGTATTTTCAACACTAGATTTTCTTTTGAGAGAGAATTCTGGTATAATGCCAACTCCAACTGCACCGGCGACGTGTTTTGGGAAGGTAGAGAGAGAGAGAGTGTGTGGGGCCCGAGCAGGCTGTTGTACACTAATATACAAACAACAGTAACTAGCATGTACGCACCTAATTCCTAATTATATCGTAAATAACCAATAACCTAGAATTAATATTATTTCACAACACTCTGACTTTGTAATAATTATATAGGCCTATTTGAGTTTTTAATCTATGATCCCCTGTAAATATTCTGCAATTAAAAAAAAAAAAAAAAAAAAACAGGGCTAGGCCTGGGCCCCCCAGGAGCCCGGGCCCTGTGACCAGAGTTGCACCAGCCCCACCCTTGTGGGGGCCATGAGTTTAGTGCACACTATCTAAATATAACTACCTACCTGAATGCATCCCCAAGTACAGTTACAAGGTTTAAATTTGTCCAAACCCCGGCAAGAGACAGGAATAAAAAATGGCAGCGTGTTTATAATGACAATATGAACACCACACAAATAATACGTTTGCTGCCCCTGGGAATCGAACAAGGGACTTGACTGCGAGCTTCTTAGGGAGGAGCGCCACCCCACTGAAGTTCCCTGCAAGCTGTATCGATACAGCACAGGGGATTCAGAAACATCTAAACTCGACTACTCTAGATTCATCTCACAATGATTTTCGCTATACGAATTAATCGCACTCAAATCATATTAAACCATTAGGATAATGACAGTTGGATTGCTGACATAGGCACGTTTGAAATAGTAGGCTCTAATAACGAAAATGTTGACGTGATTTTTGGAACATACGGTCAATGTGTACTTACAAAAATCAATCAAAATTTGATTTAATTCTCAGTTACCTACAAAAACGTCATCCATTACTCGTAATGGTCCAAACGTCTTCCAAGCTAAAATAATCCAGTGAATTTGTAAAGAGGAATACCCGAACCTATAAATCATCGCTTTAGTTACACAACTATTGTAAGAAGTGGAAATTATTTTATTCACAAAGAAACGTATAAATGAGTTAACTCAATCAATGTTTACGTCTGGTGTAGTAATATAGATTCATTAAAATTTTACGACCGTTTAAAAAATTAATGTGCAAATTCAATGTTTAAAAAATCTAGTGAATTAGTGCTCAAGATGTTTCAGCACAAACGCAGTTTCTTTGAGTTTTCTATGTGAACACCTTGATGAGTTTTGCCATGAGGGAAGGTGCGCGCTGCACATGGTTGTCAGATAGTGAGCACGAATGACCTGTAGTTTAAAACATATTGGCAAGTAATGCATGCATTACAGGTGCATCTTTCTTACCGATTTTAATATGATCGCCCTTACAAACGGTCCGTTTAATAAGTAAAGAGAACAAGGAAGAGGCCTTAACGCTCAAAATCACAGCTTAAAAATGGGTAATTTCAATAATATTTGTGAAACCGCCATTTCGTATACACCAATTTTGGGATTGCAGAAAAAGTTTGACCCTGAAGATAGATTAAAGTTTCAATATCTAATGCCAACCTCCTGCAGATAGTATTACCAATGTTTTGGCCTCGACTCCTGGACTAAAACCTAAGGTGATCATTTTTAGAGTTTTTAGGGACATGATCGCTCCATGATTGACTCGAAAGTGGCAGCAACATTAAATCCTTTTGTACAGCGCTATGATCGTCCAGTACTTGATCCGAAGACAATAAACGGTTGTTATCGCACGACTTTCCTTATTTGGAATGCCCCTCAATGCTACTCAATAAGTAGGTAGGCACTTGTTTGCATTTCCCTACTCCGTCATACAAATTCCTTCCATGAAACAAACGATATTTTCATCCACCAAGTCCTCGCGGCTCAAGGTCTTCGCGAATGTCTTGGCAAGGCCTCCTTCCCGTCATAATGAATATTTTATCGACGCCCTCTGAATATCCCGTTGTTCGGAGCGAGATATCGAGGTAAATATTTGTCATAGCCTCCGGTTATTTTTTTTTAGTCGATATAATCAATAGATGATATTTGAGCGGTGGCGGTAAATCTGTGGTGATTATCGGATTATCGGTTATTATTATAAACTTTCATTCGGTCTTTCTTGTGACTCAGTGTGAGGAGGCAGGCGGATCGGCGTCATGACGCGACAGTTCGATTTGATGATTCACTTCCATTATTTTATTCAAGGGGCCAACAGCGAGCTTAAGGGGCAATTTCCAGGTATGAACGATGACCAACGCAGAAAAACGTCTGCAAGTGAGGTGTGGCACGTACATAGCTACCTCGTAGCTCCAACTTGTCTGTGTGTAACATCGAAATGTTTCAAAGATAACCAACCAGTTTAACCACTGTTGAAATTGCTTTGGGTCTATTCCACGATTACTTCTAAACTTGAGCAAGATCTGACTATCAGATCTCTAAAAAAGTTCCATTCATGTTGCACGATAGTGTGGGCGAATTTTCCATAATGATCGTTATTCATGTTGATTTAAGTTTCAATTTGAAGGCTTTGCTTGCTAAACGTTTTTAAACCGATTCGTCGAATCTATTAATTTACGAAAAAAACTGATTCCCAATAATGTTCCATTTAAACAAAGATTTTGAATTAATTTCGTTTTTGAGCCCATTTCAATTAACTTCGAGTACAATTTCGAGTAAAATTCTGCTGAAAAATACAAATTTAACAATATTTAGAGGTTTTTTGTATTTTTGGGAATTTTTTTAGTGCTGATTTTCTGTGATAGTTTTTTCGTTCGATCTTAATTTTAATCTAGTTGTGCAACAACGAACCTCAGATATTCTGCATTCGCGGTTAAGAGCAGAAATGGTGAGGAATCCTTTCAACCGCTGCTCAAGCGTCAATTCTCGATGTCATTCTGTTTTCGATCAGTTACGATTTTGGTATACATGATATATATTTTCGCATATTTCAGCATATATAATTTTCAGTATGACTGATGGAGAAGGGAGGGGAGTGATAGTGATAAATCCGTACTTTCACTATTTTCATCTGATTTTGTTGATTCAAACTTTTTTTTTACCGTAATTCTAGTTTAGTTGTGCAAACGAACCTCGGAGAATTTAGAATTTTTTGTTGCGAGGGGGACTATAGGGGGTAACTGACAATCCATTCAAGCGTTTCTCATACATTATCCTGCCGATTTCTTTTGTATCTTTTTTTGCGCGACTTAGAACTTTGACCAAGTCTTGAAACATAGTTCAGATCATGCATATTTAGTAATGTAAAGGGGTGAGGGTATAAAGCCATTACATCTTTACTATTTTACTTTTTTTTCAATGTTCGAATTACGTACAAATATGTTTATTTATTGATCGATTACAAAGGTTCATGATTGCAAATGATAAACCACAAAAAGCTAGCAATATCGGGTGATTTCCAAAATTAAGAAATTTCTTCAGTTCGGCTATCAGCGGAACAATTGCGAGAGGAGAGGCGAGGAGTGACTGGGGGGAAGGAGAGATAACGAAAACTAGCGACAAGCCCCTCTCCTTACCACTTTCTACCCAGCTCTCATCCGACCAGGTAATCTGTTCTTTCAATTTCCGTATTTAAATCAAATTGATATTAATATCCCAGATCCATCCTATTAACCGAACTCCTTACCTAATACCACCTGCGGTGCTATTTCATAAAAAATAAAAATATTAAAGGAATACGTAAATCGTTTCCACATCGTGGTTAATAGGAGCCCCGTAGTAATTCTTGGAGCAATAAATACAATCATTGAATAAATAACTATAGTTCTACTAAAAACCTTGTGTATAATCATTCTTGAACCTTATATACCCATATATAAAATAACCTTAGTTGTTAATAAGGTAAAAGGGAGAATAATATCAAGAAATCGTAATCAAGTAAAGGTAAATTTGGTATAACAATTCCCTTCAGTATTACATGGTAGCGAGCTAAACGTTCTAAAACGGACCCTAATTTTCCCAGCAGTAAAATACCAGAAAATAATCCGAATATAAAATCCGAATCTTAAACCAGAAAACCTAAACAAAAAAAAAGAGAAGAGCTTCCACTGTCTTGAAATAGACCTGATAACCTGAACCTCAATACTCCCCAGTACCTGAATAATCCAGTACTCCTTTGTGCATGAGTAAATAGTATAAGGTCACATAAAAAATCACATACAGACCGATAACAACTGAGAACTTTATACGCACGATAACACGACACAAACGACGCAAATCGAACGAAGTCTTAACCCGACAATAATCACACAAAACCGTCGAAGCCTTGTCATCTGATAATCACTCAACGATTCAGACGCCCGTTATTAAAAACAACCCGACCATGGCATCTAACCATCCCGCGTCCTGTCAGAACTGCGGATCTCCTCTGCCGGAGAACCAAATAAATAACCCGATTTTCTGTAGTAACTGCAAAAAGGTATTAGACGAACAATGCGCGGAATACACATACGAAAACTATCGCAAACGTCCGAAAGAAAGACGATAGTCAAATGGAGTCAATGCAAACTAGAAACCGCGCAAATCCCGCTAAGAACCGAAGATCCGTTGATAGAACTTCGGAAACATTTAGAGAAACGTCAAGACGATATGTTCGCACAAATAAGAGAACAGATGGCGGAAAATTTAAAAACTATACAAAAACAAACGCATCAAAACGTTACTCAAATAACGGAACTAATAAAACAGATGCAAATACCCACCCCGACACCACAAATCGTAGAAAAACCAACAACACCACCAACCGAAACAAATGAATTAATAACGGCATTTATGGAACAACAAAGAAAATTAAATGAAATGATAGTAGAATCGATAACGCAACAAAGTTCGCGAAATAAACAAAAAACGAACAAAACGGAAATGTTAAAACTTCCGAAACAAGTAGAAGACGCAATTGAAAAATTACCGTGGTTTAACACAGATGACCCCGAATCAATAATGAGATTTCTGCTTGCGCTCGGAAAAATAGACGACGTAGCATCACAATTCATGGGAACAGCAATTCGGCGTATAGCATTAATGCCGAGATTCAAATATCTAAATAATTACATATCGCAACTCGGAGAAGAACAACCGTCATACGAAACGTTAAGTACGACGATAGTAGACGAACTGTTACCCACTTTAACGAGAACTAATATGATAGTAAAATATATCCACCGGTTACAGGGGGAGCGCGAAAATTTCAGAAATTACGTCGAACAAATTTACAGCGTCAATCGAATATTAGATGTAATGAATGAAGAAATGCTTAATGAAACGATATTAGACAACGCCAACGATAAAACGAGGTTATTATTCAGCTTCCAAGAAATACCGCGTACGTACCAAGCAATGAAACAATTCATAACCAAATTAGAATTAAAACAACAACAAAGAAAAATTGCAAACCAAAATACGACACACCAACCCGCACCGACATTTAAAAGATTCAATAACGCGAGTCAATCAACGGGAGCAATACCTAGGCAAAAATTATAATAACGAACGCCCTAAATTTTATAAACCACAACGGCCAACAACATATTTTAAACAAAATGGGCCACCAATAATACCCAACCGAGCAAATACACCAAGCTACAGGCAAAACGATTATAACCGTAATCCCGCGAAGTCATATCACAACGCAAATTATCAACCAAAACCTAGTTACGCGGAAATGGTGAGAAAAACGGGTTACGAACGGCGAGCAAAATCATTCAGTCCGCCAAGAAAACCAAGAACACCACCAAATTACAACGGTAATACATTTTACGGCAACCCGAAATATAAAACAGAACAAACCAAAAATTTTATGACAATGCAAAAAACCAGACGGAGATCAAGCGATGGGGAATCAAATTCAACGCGATCCGCAAAATCCACTAGATCGGAAAACCGAAACGACTGTTAAATCAGGGGGAATTTAACAGCCATAAATCAAAAACGAAACCCCCAAAAATTTCGCAATTGAACTCGGTATTTACGACGATGACTGAAGACAAGAAAAGGAGCGTATTTACCGATTACTATAGAAAGTAAGAATGTGCATGCATTAATTGATACTGGTGCATTTGTAACGGCTATTAGCCACGAATTTTACAACAAATATTTAAACCCAAAACAAACACCACTAGAAAAATGCGAACCAACAATTTTAATAACGGGAAATAAAACAACAGTCACCACACATTTCATGGTTACAGTAAAGATACAAGTACACGAGCATTCATGGACACATAAAATATACGTCATACAGAATTTAGCGCAAGACGTCATATTAGGACTAGATTTCCTCAAAAAAGCACAGGTAGTGTACGACATCGAAGGACATAAAATCCACTTTAAATTCGATACCAACACCCCAGTCCAATTAGTGTCAGAACCAGATAATGAACGCAAAATTCCACGCATAATGCTCCTACAATCTAACGAACATTTTCGAAACGAATTAATGCAGGAATACCCTCAGGTACTGACCGAAGAACTCGGATGCACTAATCTAGTAACACATGAAGTTAAACTAAAGCCAGGGGCAGAATTACCACGAACGACACCCACCTATCAAACTTCCCCAATACTCCAAAAAGTAATGAGAGAAGAAATAAAAAAATTACTAGAAAAGGGGGTCATTAAACCGATACTAGCGTCCAGTACAGCACCATGCTTCCTTGTACCAAAGCGAAAGCAAAACAAAACAGATGAGCAAACATACCGACTAGTGGTAGACTATAGAAAATTAAATCAACAAATCGAAACAATAGATCACCCCCTACCCACAATATCAGCACTGCTGAATCATTTACATGACGCAAAATACTATACACTAATAGACCTCAATAGCGCTTATCACCAAATACCGTTAACACAATCCAGTCAAAAACTAGTAGCATTCAAATGTCCATTCGGAACATATACATTTACTAGGACACCATTTGGATTATCCACGGGAGGACAGATATTGTCTGCTTTACAGGAGCAAATTTTTGGTGATATGCACGGTAACTGCGTACTGTGGTTCCTAGATGATCTTCTAATATACTCTCCCACGTTAGAACAACATAAAACCCACGTACGGAAAGTTCTAACAAGATTACAAGAAGCACATCTAACGGTCAACCCAAAAAAATGCCAATTCGCCGTAAAAACAATAAAATACCTAGGGCACGTAATAGAAAATGGGACGGTAAAAATAGGAGAGGATAGAATAAAAGACCTGTTGGAAATTCCACCACCAAAAACGGCAAAACAAATATCCCAGTTTTTAGGAGCAGTGAATTTCTTCAACAGTTTCATACCAGACTACGCAAAAATAACTGCACCGTTAAACGCGCTCAGAAAGAAAAATACCCCTTTCGTATGGTCGGAACAATGTCAAAATGCTTACGAACAACTACGGCAAAGAATTACCAATCCACCCGTATTAGCATTACCAAGGTACGACAAAGAATTTCATTTATTTACGGACGCGAGTAAACAAGCAGTAGGAGCCGTATTAACGCAAAAATCGCAAGGCGGGTACCAACCAATAGCTTACGCGGGACGTAAACTTACGGAACGCGAACAGAAATTCTCAACGTATGAATTAGAAATGTGCGCAGTACTTTACGCGATATTGAAATTCAATAAAACATACTTGGCGCATCAACATTTCAATGTACACACTGACGCGAAAGCCTTAGTCACTATAAAAAAGAACATGTCAAATGCGAGCCCACGCGTAAACAGATGGATAGCAAGATTAAATGATTTCAATTTCAGCCTATACCATATATCGGGAAAAAAGAATTCGATAACCGACTATTTAAGCAGACACGCAGTCAACGAAATATCGGTGCCGTTTGATCAACTAGATACTTGGGACCCTCAAGCCGACGGAACCGCGTCGGACGGGCAAATGCCCACCACGTCAACACAAAACCCTATCCCGCCAACAACACTGACAGATGACCAGCTGTTGACAAAACAGACTGGGTCAGCGGAATCAAGGTCAGGTGACGTATCACAACAAAATGCGAACACACCTCCCACAAACCCCGCGCATTTATGTATATTAAAGGAATTCCCACAAATTTTTACAAAACTAGCGGATCATCAACGAACGGATGAGAAATTGAAAAACATAATCCAAAACATCGAAAGTAATAATCAAATACCAAAATACACAATAAAAAATAACATATTACATTATACAAATAGTAAAGGCTCAACAAAACCATGTCTACCGGACAACTTATTCGACATGGTATTTAAATACTACCACGACAGTCCATTGGGCGCGCACCAAGGCACTAAAAAGACGTACGACAGAATCAGTACAATATTCCATCACTCAGATTTACAAACAAAAATAAACGCGAAAATAGCAGAATGTATGCCATGCCAAAGATCGAAAGGCATGCAAACAAAAACATACGGGAATCTAAGTTCTAAACCCGCAACTCGACCCATGGAACGGGTGTACATTGATGTAGCCGGACCCCTCCCACGCACACGTAACCAAGAAACACACATATTGGTGGTAATGGATGGTTTCAGTAAGTATTGCGTGTTGATACCATTAAAAAAGCATAACACAGAGAAAATTGTAGGGGCACTACATACAAATGTATTCACCAAATTCGGGTACCCCACAGAGCTAATAACAGACAATGCCTCCGTTTTTAAATCACAACAATTCAAAAATTACCTACTAACCCATGGAATTAAACAAAAAAACACACAACCACACTACGCTGCCCCAAATTCAGCGGAACGCTTGATCAAGACGCTGAAAACGACACTGACCGCGTATCACGCGGAAAACCAACAACATTGGAATCAGAATTTAGAATACATTCAATTAGGACTTAACACAGTGGCTCATTCGACAACAGGGTATACCCCGGCAAAATTGTTTCTAGGCCGAGAAATAAACACGCCGATAGAGCTGGCATGGGAAATACAGAACGATACAACGCCGAGTCAAACTACCGCGCAAATCTACCAAACAGCATATCAAAACATACAGAAAGCTATGCGACGGAACAAAACATATTACGACCAACGTCACAGCGATAAACAATTTGAAATCAATGATACAGTCCTAATAAAACAATACATCATTAGCTCCAAAATAAATAACATCAATGCTAAGTTAGCATACAAGTACACCACACCCTACCGTGTACAAAAGAAACTTTCTCCAGTCACATACGAATTAGTGAACATACAAGACCCATCAGACATAAGAAACCAACATGTATCGCAATTAAAACCGTACAAAACCACATGAACAAGCACAACAACAACCGAAAATTAACCAATTCACATATTGTTTGTTACATGTGTACGCAATCGGCGGCAAACGGATGTCTGAACTCTCGACAGAGCGGCGGTGCTGTACCTCAGCACAACGGCCAACCGCCACCTTGGAGAATGAGACCCGTCACACGCGAAGATGGGTGGAACGCGAACCATTACAAAAAAAAAAAAAAAAATAATAATAATAATAAATAATAAAAAATAATAATAATAAAAAAAAAAATATATAAATAAAATAGGGTTTCTAACAAAAACCCAATAAATTCCGCAAAAAAAAATTTTTTTTTTCCATAGGGTAAAAAAAAAATAAAATAAATAAAATAAAAAAAATAAAAATAATTCTAATAATAATAAAAATAATAAAAAAAAAAAAAAAAAAACAAAAAACACCAAACAAAAAAAAAAAAAAAAAAAAAAACCTGATGCCCCCACAAAAAAAAAAAAAACCGGCTGTCCCAGGTTAACAAAAAAAAAAAAAAAAAAAAAAAAAAAAAAAAAAAAAAAAACCTGATGAGCCCAAAAAAAAAAAAAAAAAAAAACACGGATGTCCCAGGTTACAAAAAAAAAAAAAAAAAAAAAAAAAAAAAAAAAAAAAAAAAAAAAAAAAAAAAAAAAAAAAAAAAAAAAAAAAAAAAAAAATAAAAAAAAAAAAAAAAAAAAAAAAAAAAAAAAAAAAAAAAAAAAAAAAAAAAAAAAAAAAAAAAAAAAAAATAAAAAAATAAAAAAAAAAAAAAAAAAACCTTAGAACACAAAAAATCAACAACAACGCAACGTAAAATAAATAAGAGCTCCATGTAGGAAGAAATGTAAAAAAAAACTTCAAATAGGACCCCTCTCCACCGCTGTACCAACCCTTATCCATACGAACCCCTAGAAAAACGAGCGATCCCTCACAGCCATGCAATTTTCAGAAAACAACCAAGAAGCAAAAGTTGCTGAAAGTATGTTTGCTGAAAATTGAAGGCTGAGGGGGAGGGGGGGGACTGTGATAGCCGACACCATCTATCGGCTATCAGCGGAACAATTGCGAGAGGAGAGGCGAGGAGTGACTGGGGGGGAAGGAGAGATAACGAAAACTAGCGACAAGCCCCTCTCCTTACCACTTTCTACCCAGCTCTCATCCGACCAGGTAATCTGTTCTTTCAATTTCCGTATTTAAATCAAATTGATATTAATATCCCAGATCCATCCTATTAACCGAACTCCTTACCTAATACCACCTGCGGTGCTATTTCATAAAAAATAAAAATATTAAAGGAATACGTAAATCGTTTCCACATCGTGGTTAATAGGAGTCCCATAGTAATTCTTGGAGCAATAAATACGTTTGTTGAATAAATAACTATATCTATTTCTAAAAACCTTGTGTATAATCATTCTTGAACCTTATATATCTATATATAAAATAACCTTAGTCATCAAAGAATAGCAGCCGTTCATCATCTAATTTCCCAGTATTATTCCAATAATTTTATTTGTAATCATGTTTTAACGGAAGGTCACCTCTGTATCTCGCATGTGTCACTACTGATCCAAATGAATTTTACTTCTCCATCCTATTGCCGATTATTAACGGATCATTCTAAGATGTTCTACAACTGCTCCTTGAACTTGAACATCGTTTTCTCATCATAAGTCCTGGTCCAAAAAAGATTATTAGTCTGTTTCCCGAAATGGATCAATTTTTGTGCTGGTTGATCGTTATAAACGTTGTAATACCTAATTTCCGGATTTCTTCTCCTAAAAAAAAAATACTGAGAAAACTTTGAATGAAGGTGCTGTTATTTTTCTCTCGTACCATGAAGTAGTTAGATAATTTTCTAATTACTTCATAATTCAAGGGAGAGAGTTTTTTCTATTAGATACTGGGAATTAATTCGTGTTTCCTCTTTGAAAAATTAAGTTTAATTTAATTTTTGTTGGTTATATATATGTTTTTGTGGTGATTGTAAAACCTGATCCACCCTAATCAAGTTTGAAAAATGACAGGTATCATGAACGCATCGTTTACCACGTTTCAACGCAAAGGTTATGACAATGAATACAGGCAAACCATTTGAGCAGTTCGTCTTTCATACATTTCTCTTCTTCGGTTTCCAATATAACTGCTCATTTTCACCTGGTTCCCCGGGATAACAGTTGTACAGAAATTTAATGATAGGTTAAAAGCTGATATGGTTGTGAGTTATTGGAACTATAGTGGCGTATTACAATCTTGATAAATTTACAAACCCCCTTTGAATCAAAATAGAGTGTCCTTAATTAAGGATCGTGTACGCAGTAAGCGTTGAGCGATACAAATTTTTTGCTCCCGTGGTACTCCAATAAACAACCGAATGTCTTGAAATGAAATTTCCAAAAAGGAGAAATTTTCGTTTTATGCCAGTGATTTTACGGTTGTGCGAGATGGGTCAGACAAACTTCAACTCCGTGCAGGTAATTTAAAGAAATAGAGGAAACAACATCCCACGTGCTCGTGAGTGTCCTGCACTCACCCCGCGGATGGGAACAGTTTGGGTCACAGACTCCAATGAGATCGGTTCAAAATGAAAATTTAACCAAGGTCCTTACACCCCTCGGCGGGAGCTGAGCATTTTTATTACAAGCAAAAAAATCAGGAAAGTATAAGTAAACATTGTTGAGATTGGGCTAAAAATCCCTGCTCGAGAGAGTTTCCCTGTTATAATTTAAAACAATATCGGGCTTTCAGTGGTGGAATTTCCTCCTCATTCTGCTGTCAATCCTAATACCTGCACCAAACGCGCCCTGAGTTAGAACGAAATCAGAACGATAGATCGTGAGGAATCTACATTAGAAGCAATTCACACTTGCGCTTGCTAATGATTTAAAAAAATATAAAGTAGTAATTAATTAAATTAATTTTAAAGTAAGCAGTATCATGAAAATGTAAAAATAAAGTAGGTAATTTGTTCATACAATTTTGCTGCCTGGATGTACAGTATTTTCCTTTGATTCGGATAGCACCTGTGTGAATCACCAGTCTCTAAATTTAGTGATGTAAGTATGATCATATGGTCCCTTACCTTCATTTTATTAATTATCTTCAAGATTTGCGTAGAAGAAACACTGAATTAAATACCGAATTTATTAACCATTGTAAAGTAATTTGGAACGTTGTTCTACACACCCTGATGATAAAACCATGTAAGATCAATTTTATTCGGACGGTGAATTCTGATCAGGGGCGATTTCAATTGAGAGAACACTCTTCACGATCACATAATTCTCCTAAGCGAATCAAAGCCTAAGCCTAAATTCCCTCAAGACCGATCACAAATCCTAAGCTAATCGCGAAGGCGGTGAAATCTGTCATTATCTGACCCGTCGGAATTCCCCATCAAGTCTGACTGCGATTAATACTGTAACACAAACATCTTACAATATTTCATTTAGGGAAAATGTTGTTTCAAAGAAGAGTTTGCCGTCATCGTCCGTTATTAGCATGATTACATCCATGTTGGTGATATTAGTCAAAAGGAACAAACAATGAGATGTCTGGGCTGGTGATGTAACGAGTTTTATCTTGCACAAGGCCACATACTGCAATTTTTTCACGGTCACCTTCCGCGATATGCACTCGAGTTTGAAAATGGAGTTGCATAACTTTCAATATTTTTACTTATTCGCGTTGTTTGCTCGATGTGGAGTGGCTGTGGATAATCTACTCTCCTTGGAGAACGGGTATCGAAATGAAGGACAACTTGAATTGCATTAGGAACATTTGTATTTGAAATAAAATATCTTTGAGTTTTCAATAAAACTTCCACTGAGATCTTAAAAGTAATGCGTCACTGGTAAACAAATAGAACAAGCCCTACCCAGTTGGGTGTAGCTCATGATTGTTGTGATCATCGTATGGAGTGGATTTTAACGTATCAATGAGCAAACTGTTAGGCAGAAGAAAATCTTGAAGAAATATTGTGGATGTAATTTATTTATAATTGTGATGTACCTATGTGGAAGATATCCCGATTTTACGTCTGCTCTTACGCTGGAA
>JAVIWC010000938.1:0-23130 GCA_031894815.1 Creontiades dilutus
ATCGAAAAAACGACTTCAGATTCGTGTTCAGCACCCCGAAAACCCCTTAGAGAGTAGGTTTGAAAGCGATTAAACAGAGTTAATTTTTGAGCAATTTTGATGAAAAAACGCGAAAATAACCATGAAGGAAGCGTTTTATCGAAAAAAGGACTTCAGATTCGTGTTCAGCACCCCGAAAAACCCCTTAGAGAGTAGGTTTGAAAGCGATTAAACAGAGTTAATTTTTGAGCAATTTTGATGAAAAAACGCGAAAATAACCATGAAGGAAGCGTTTTATCGAAAAAAGGACTTCAGATTCGTGTTCAGCACCCCGAAAAACCCCTTAGAGAGTAGGTTTGAAAGCGATTAAACAGAGTTTATTTTTGAGCAATTTTGATGAAAAAACGCGAAAATAACCATGAAGGAAGCGTTTTATCGAAAAAAGGACTTCAGATTCGTGTTCAGCACCCCGAAAAACCCCTTAGAGAGTAGGTTTGAAAGCGATTAAACAGAGTTATTTTTGAGCAATTTTGATGAAAAAACGCGAAAATAACCATGAAGGAAGCGTTTTATCGAAAAAAGGACTTCAGATTCGTGTTCAGCACCCCGAAAAACCCCTTAGAGAGTAGGTTTGAAAGCGATTAAACAGAGTTTATTTTTGAGCAATTTTGATGAAAAAACGCGAAAATAACCATGAAGGAAGCGTTTTATCGAAAAAAGGACTTCAGATTCGTGTTCAGCACCCCGAAAAACCCCTTAGAGAGTAGGTTTGAAAGCGATTAAACAGAGTTTATTTTTGAGCAATTTTGATGAAAAAACGCGAAAATAACCATGAAGGAAGCGTTTTATCGAAAAAAGGACTTCAGATTCGTGTTCAGCACCCCGAAAAACCCCTAGAGTAGGTTTGAAAGCGATTAAACAGAGTTTATTTTTGAGCAATTTTGATGAAAAAACGCGAAAATAACCATGAAGGAAGCGTTTTATCGAAAAAAGGACTTCAGATTCGTGTTCAGCACCCCGAAAAACCCCTTAGAGAGTAGGTTTGAAAGCGATTAAACAGAGTTAATTTTTGAGCAATTTTGATGAAAAAACGCGAAAATAACCATGAAGGAAGCGTTTTATCGAAAAAAGGACTTCAGATTCGTGTTCAGCACCCCGAAAACCCCTTAGAGAGTAGGTTTGAAAGCGATTAAACAGAGTTTATTTTTGAGCAATTTTGATGAAAAAACGCGAAAATAACCATGAAGGAAGCGTTTTATCGAAAAAAGGACTTCAGATTCGTGTTCAGCACCCCGAAAACCCCTTAGAGAGTAGGTTTGAAAGCGATTAAACAGAGTTTATTTTTGAGCAATTTTGATGAAAAAACGCGAAAATAACCATGAAGGAAGCGTTTTATCGAAAAAAGGACTTCAGATTCGTGTTCAGCACCCCGAAAACCCCTTAGAGAGTAGGTTTGAAAGCGATTAAACAGAGTTTATTTTTGAGCAATTTTGATGAAAAAACGCGAAAATAACCATGAAGGAAGCGTTTTATCGAAAAAAGGACTTCAGATTCGTGTTCAGCACCCCGAAAACCCCTTAGAGAGTAGGTTTGAAAGCGATTAAACAGAGTTTATTTTTGAGCAATTTTGATGAAAAAACGCGAAAATAACCATGAAGGAAGCGTTTTATCGAAAAAAGGACTTCAGATTCGTGTTCAGCACCCCGAAAACCCCTTAGAGAGTAGGTTTGAAAGCGATTAAACAGAGTTTATTTTTGAGCAATTTTGATGAAAAAACGCGAAAATAACCATGAAGGAAGCGTTTTATCGAAAAAAGGACTTCAGATTCGTGTTCAGCACCCCGAAAAACCCCTTAGAGAGTAGGTTTGAAAGCGATTAAACAGAGTTTATTTTTGAGCAATTTTGATGAAAAAACGCGAAAATAACCATGAAGGAAGCGTTTTATCGAAAAAAGGACTTCAGATTCGTGTTCAGCACCCCGAAAACCCCTTAGAGAGTAGGTTTGAAAGCGATTAAACAGAGTTTATTTTTGAGCAATTTTGATGAAAAAACGCGAAAATAACCATGAAGGAAGCGTTTTATCGAAAAAAGGACTTCAGATTCGTGTTCAGCACCCCGAAAACCCCTTAGAGAGTAGGTTTGAAAGCGATTAAACAGAGTTTATTTTTGAGCAATTTTGATGAAAAAACGCGAAAATAACCATGAAGGAAGCGTTTTATCGAAAAAAGGACTTCAGATTCGTGTTCAGCACCCCGAAAACCCCTTAGAGAGTAGGTTTGAAAGCGATTAAACAGAGTTTATTTTTGAGCAATTTTGATGAAAAAACGCGAAAATAACCATGAAGGAAGCGTTTTATCGAAAAAAGGACTTCAGATTCGTGTTCAGCACCCCGAAAAACCCCTTAGAGAGTAGGTTTGAAAGCGATTAAACAGAGTTTATTTTTGAGCAATTTTGATGAAAAAACGCGAAAATAACCATGAAGGAAGCGTTTTATCGAAAAAAGGACTTCAGATTCGTGTTCAGCACCCCGAAAAACCCCTTAGAGAGTAGGTTTGAAAGCGATTAAACAGAGTTTATTTTTGAGCAATTTTGATGAAAAAACGCGAAAATAACCATGAAGGAAGCGTTTTATCGAAAAAAGGACTTCAGATTCGTGTTCAGCACCCCGAAAAACCCCTTAGAGAGTAGGTTTGAAAGCGATTAAACAGAGTTTATTTTTGAGCAATTTTGATGAAAAAACGCGAAAATAACCATGAAGGAAGCGTTTTATCGAAAAAAGGACTTCAGATTCGTGTTCAGCACCCCGAAAAACCCCTTAGAGAGTAGGTTTGAAAGCGATTAAACAGAGTTTATTTTTGAGCAATTTTGATGAAAAAACGCGAAAATAACCATGAGAAGCGTTTTATCGAAAAAAGGACTTCAGATTCGTGTTCAGCACCCCGAAAAACCCCTTAGAGAGTAGGTTTGAAAGCGATTAAACAGAGTTTATTTTTGAGCAATTTTGATGAAAAAACGCGAAAATAACCATGAAGGAAGCGTTTTATCGAAAAAAGGACTTCAGATTCGTGTTCAGCACCCCGAAAACCCCTTAGAGAGTAGGTTTGAAAGCGATTAAACAGAGTTTATTTTTGAGCAATTTTGATGAAAAAACGCGAAAATAACCATGAAGGAAGCGTTTTATCGAAAAAAGGACTTCAGATTCGTGTTCAGCACCCCGAAAACCCCTTAGAGAGTAGGTTTGAAAGCGATTAAACAGAGTTTATTTTTGAGCAATTTTGATGAAAAAACGCGAAAATAACCATGAAGGAAGCGTTTTATCGAAAAAAGGACTTCAGATTCGTGTTCAGCACCCCGAAAAACCCCTTAGAGAGTAGGTTTGAAAGCGATTAAACAGAGTTTATTTTTGAGCAATTTTGATGAAAAAACGCGAAAATAACCATGAAGGAAGCGTTTTATCGAAAAAAGGACTTCAGATTCGTGTTCAGCACCCCGAAAACCCCTTAGAGAGTAGGTTTGAAAGCGATTAAACAGAGTTTATTTTTGAGCAATTTTGATGAAAAAACGCGAAAATAACCATGAAGGAAGCGTTTTATCGAAAAAAGGACTTCAGATTCGTGTTCAGCACCCCGAAAAACCCCTTAGAGAGTAGGTTTGAAAGCGATTAAACAGAGTTTATTTTTGAGCAATTTTGATGAAAAAACGCGAAAATAACCATGAAGGAAGCGTTTTATCGAAAAAAGGACTTCAGATTCGTGTTCAGCACCCCGAAAACCCCTTAGAGAGTAGGTTTGAAAGCGATTAAACAGAGTTTATTTTTGAGCAATTTTGATGAAAAAACGCGAAAATAACCATGAAGGAAGCGTTTTATCGAAAAAAGGACTTCAGATTCGTGTTCAGCACCCCGAAAAACCCCTTAGAGAGTAGGTTTGAAAGCGATTAAACAGAGTTTATTTTTGAGCAATTTTGATGAAAAAACGCGAAAATAACCATGAAGGAAGCGTTTTATCGAAAAAAGGACTTCAGATTCGTGTTCAGCACCCCGAAAACCCCTTAGAGAGTAGGTTTGAAAGCGATTAAACAGAGTTTATTTTTGAGCAATTTTGATGAAAAAACGCGAAAATAACCATGAAGGAAGCGTTTTATCGAAAAAAGGACTTCAGATTCGTGTTCAGCACCCCGAAAAACCCCTTAGAGAGTAGGTTTGAAAGCGATTAAACAGAGTTTATTTTTGAGCAATTTTGATGATGAAAAAACGCGAAAATAACCATGAAGGAAGCGTTTTATCGAAAAAAGGACTTCAGATTCGTGTTCAGCACCCCGAAAAACCCCTTAGAGAGTAGGTTTGAAAGCGATTAAACAGAGTTTATTTTTGAGCAATTTTGATGAAAAAACGCGAAAATAACCATGAAGGAAGCGTTTTATCGAAAAAAGGACTTCAGATTCGTGTTCAGCACCCCGAAAACCCCTTAGAGAGTAGGTTTGAAAGCGATTAAACAGAGTTTATTTTTGAGCAATTTTGATGAAAAAACGCGAAAATAACCATGAAGGAAGCGTTTTATCGAAAAAAGGACTTCAGATTCGTGTTCAGCACCCCGAAAACCCCTTAGAGAGTAGGTTTGAAAGCGATTAAACAGAGTTTATTTTTGAGCAATTTTGATGAAAAAACGCGAAAATAACCATGAAGGAAGCGTTTTATCGAAAAAAGGACTTCAGATTCGTGTTCAGCACCCCGAAAAACCCCTTAGAGAGTAGGTTTGAAAGCGATTAAACAGAGTTTATTTTTGAGCAATTTTGATGAAAAAACGCGAAAATAACCATGAAGGAAGCGTTTTATCGAAAAAAGGACTTCAGATTCGTGTTCAGCACCCCGAAAACCCCTTAGAGAGTAGGTTTGAAAGCGATTAAACAGAGTTTATTTTTGAGCAATTTTGATGAAAAAACGCGAAAATAACCATGAAGGAAGCGTTTTATCGAAAAAAGGACTTCAGATTCGTGTTCAGCACCCCGAAAACCCCTTAGAGAGTAGGTTTGAAAGCGATTAAACAGAGTTTATTTTTGAGCAATTTTGATGAAAAAACGCGAAAATAACCATGAAGGAAGCGTTTTATCGAAAAAAGGACTTCAGATTCGTGTTCAGCACCCCGAAAAACCCCTTAGAGAGTAGGTTTGAAAGCGATTAAACAGAGTTTATTTTTGAGCAATTTTGATGAAAAAACGCGAAAATAACCATGAAGGAAGCGTTTTATCGAAAAAAGGACTTCAGATTCGTGTTCAGCACCCCGAAAACCCCTTAGAGAGTAGGTTTGAAAGCGATTAAACAGAGTTTATTTTTGAGCAATTTTGATGAAAAAACGCGAAAATAACCATGAAGGAAGCGTTTTATCGAAAAAAGGACTTCAGATTCGTGTTCAGCACCCCGAAAAACCCCTTAGAGAGTAGGTTTGAAAGCGATTAAACAGAGTTTATTTTTGAGCAATTTTGATGAAAAAACGCGAAAATAACCATGAAGGAAGCGTTTTATCGAAAAAAGGACTTCAGATTCGTGTTCAGCACCCCGAAAAACCCCTTAGAGAGTAGGTTTGAAAGCGATTAAACAGAGTTTATTTTTGAGCAATTTTGATGAAAAAACGCGAAAATAACCATGAAGGAAGCGTTTTATCGAAAAAAGGACTTCAGATTCGTGTTCAGCACCCCGAAAACCCCTTAGAGAGTAGGTTTGAAAGCGATTAAACAGAGTTTATTTTTGAGCAATTTTGATGAAAAAACGCGAAAATAACCATGAAGGAAGCGTTTTATCGAAAAAAGGACTTCAGATTCGTGTTCAGCACCCCGAAAACCCCTTAGAGAGTAGGTTTGAAAGCGATTAAACAGAGTTTATTTTTGAGCAATTTTGATGAAAAAACGCGAAAATAACCATGAAGGAAGCGTTTTATCGAAAAAAGGACTTCAGATTCGTGTTCAGCACCCCGAAAACCCCTTAGAGAGTAGGTTTGAAAGCGATTAAACAGAGTTTATTTTTGAGCAATTTTGATGAAAAAACGCGAAAATAACCATGAAGGAAGCGTTTTATCGAAAAAAGGACTTCAGATTCGTGTTCAGCACCCCGAAAACCCCTTAGAGAGTAGGTTTGAAAGCGATTAAACAGAGTTTATTTTTGAGCAATTTTGATGAAAAAACGCGAAAATAACCATGAAGGAAGCGTTTTATCGAAAAAAGGACTTCAGATTCGTGTTCAGCACCCCGAAAAACCCCTTAGAGAGTAGGTTTGAAAGCGATTAAACAGAGTTTATTTTTGAGCAATTTTGATGAAAAAACGCGAAAATAACCATGAAGGAAGCGTTTTATCGAAAAAAGGACTTCAGATTCGTGTTCAGCACCCCGAAAACCCCTTAGAGAGTAGGTTTGAAAGCGATTAAACAGAGTTTATTTTTGAGCAATTTTGATGAAAAAACGCGAAAATAACCATGAAGGAAGCGTTTTATCGAAAAAAGGACTTCAGATTCGTGTTCAGCACCCCGAAAACCCCTTAGAGAGTAGGTTTGAAAGCGATTAAACAGAGTTTATTTTTGAGCAATTTTGATGAAAAAACGCGAAAATAACCATGAAGGAAGCGTTTTATCGAAAAAAGGACTTCAGATTCGTGTTCAGCACCCCGAAAAACCCCTTAGAGAGTAGGTTTGAAAGCGATTAAACAGAGTTTATTTTTGAGCAATTTTGATGAAAAAACGCGAAAATAACCATGAAGGAAGCGTTTTATCGAAAAAAGGACTTCAGATTCGTGTTCAGCACCCCGAAAAACCCCTTAGAGAGTAGGTTTGAAAGCGATTAAACAGAGTTTATTTTTGAGCAATTTTGATGAAAAAACGCGAAAATAACCATGAAGGAAGCGTTTTATCGAAAAAAGGACTTCAGATTCGTGTTCAGCACCCGAAAAACCCCTTAGAGAGTAGGTTTGAAAGCGATTAAACAGAGTTTATTTTTGAGCAATTTTGATGAAAAAACGCGAAAATAACCATGAAGGAAGCGTTTTATCGAAAAAAGGACTTCAGATTCGTGTTCAGCACCCCGAAAAACCCCTTAGAGAGTAGGTTTGAAAGCGATTAAACAGAGTTTATTTTTGAGCAATTTTGATGAAAAAACGCGAAAATAACCATGAAGGAAGCGTTTTATCGAAAAAAGGACTTCAGATTCGTGTTCAGCACCCCGAAAAACCCCTTAGAGAGTAGGTTTGAAAGCGATTAAACAGAGTTTATTTTTGAGCAATTTTGATGAAAAAACGCGAAAATAACCATGAAGGAAGCGTTTTATCGAAAAAAGGACTTCAGATTCGTGTTCAGCACCCCGAAAAACCCCTTAGAGAGTAGGTTTGAAAGCGATTAAACAGAGTTTATTTTTGAGCAATTTTGATGAAAAAACGCGAAAATAACCATGAAGGAAGCGTTTTATCGAAAAAAGGACTTCAGATTCGTGTTCAGCACCCCGAAAAACCCCTTAGAGAGTAGGTTTGAAAGCGATTAAACAGAGTTTATTTTTGAGCAATTTTGATGAAAAAACGCGAAAATAACCATGAAGGAAGCGTTTTATCGAAAAAAGGACTTCAGATTCGTGTTCAGCACCCCGAAAACCCCTTAGAGAGTAGGTTTGAAAGCGATTAAACAGAGTTTATTTTTGAGCAATTTTGATGAAAAAACGCGAAAATAACCATGAAGGAAGCGTTTTATCGAAAAAAGGACTTCAGATTCGTGTTCAGCACCCCGAAAAACCCCTTAGAGAGTAGGTTTGAAAGCGATTAAACAGAGTTTATTTTTGAGCAATTTTGATGAAAAAACGCGAAAATAACCATGAAGGAAGCGTTTTATCGAAAAAAGGACTTCAGATTCGTGTTCAGCACCCCGAAAACCCCTTAGAGAGTAGGTTTGAAAGCGATTAAACAGAGTTTATTTTTGAGCAATTTTGATGAAAAAACGCGAAAATAACCATGAAGGAAGCGTTTTATCGAAAAAAGGACTTCAGATTCGTGTTCAGCACCCCGAAAAACCCCTTAGAGAGTAGGTTTGAAAGCGATTAAACAGAGTTTATTTTTGAGCAATTTTGATGAAAAAACGCGAAAATAACCATGAAGGAAGCGTTTTATCGAAAAAAGGACTTCAGATTCGTGTTCAGCACCCCGAAAACCCCTTAGAGAGTAGGTTTGAAAGCGATTAAACAGAGTTTATTTTTGAGCAATTTTGATGAAAAAACGCGAAAATAACCATGAAGGAAGCGTTTTATCGAAAAAAGGACTTCAGATTCGTGTTCAGCACCCCGAAAAACCCCTTAGAGAGTAGGTTTGAAAGCGATTAAACAGAGTTTATTTTTGAGCAATTTTGATGAAAAAACGCGAAAATAACCATGAAGGAAGCGTTTTATCGAAAAAAGGACTTCAGATTCGTGTTCAGCACCCCGAAAAACCCCTTAGAGAGTAGGTTTGAAAGCGATTAAACAGAGTTTATTTTTGAGCAATTTTGATGAAAAAACGCGAAAATAACCATGAAGGAAGCGTTTTATCGAAAAAAGGACTTCAGATTCGTGTTCAGCACCCCGAAAAACCCCTTAGAGAGTAGGTTTGAAAGCGATTAAACAGAGTTTATTTTTGAGCAATTTTGATGAAAAAACGCGAAAATAACCATGAAGGAAGCGTTTTATCGAAAAAAGGACTTCAGATTCGTGTTCAGCACCCCGAAAAACCCCTTAGAGAGTAGGTTTGAAAGCGATTAAACAGAGTTTATTTTTGAGCAATTTTGATGAAAAAACGCGAAAATAACCATGAAGGAAGCGTTTTATCGAAAAAAGGACTTCAGATTCGTGTTCAGCACCCCGAAAACCCCTTAGAGAGTAGGTTTGAAAGCGATTAAACAGAGTTTATTTTTGAGCAATTTTGATGAAAAAACGCGAAAATAACCATGAAGGAAGCGTTTTATCGAAAAAAGGACTTCAGATTCGTGTTCAGCACCCCGAAAAACCCCTTAGAGAGTAGGTTTGAAAGCGATTAAACAGAGTTTATTTTTGAGCAATTTTGATGAAAAAACGCGAAAATAACCATGAAGGAAGCGTTTTATCGAAAAAAGGACTTCAGATTCGTGTTCAGCACCCCGAAAAACCCCTTAGAGAGTAGGTTTGAAAGCGATTAAACAGAGTTTATTTTTGAGCAATTTTGATGAAAAAACGCGAAAATAACCATGAAGGAAGCGTTTTATCGAAAAAAGGACTTCAGATTCGTGTTCAGCACCCCGAAAAACCCCTTAGAGAGTAGGTTTGAAAGCGATTAAACAGAGTTTATTTTTGAGCAATTTTGATGAAAAAACGCGAAAATAACCATGAAGGAAGCGTTTTATCGAAAAAAGGACTTCAGATTCGTGTTCAGCACGCGTTTTATCGAAAAAAGGACTTCAGATTCGTGTTCAGCACCCCGAAAAACCCCTTAGAGAGTAGGTTTGAAAGCGATTAAACAGAGTTTATTTTTGAGCAATTTTGATGAAAAAACGCGAAAATAACCATGAAGGAAGCGTTTTATCGAAAAAAGGACTTCAGATTCGTGTTCAGCACCCCGAAAAACCCCTTAGAGAGTAGGTTTGAAAGCGATTAAACAGAGTTTATTTTTGAGCAATTTTGATGAAAAAACGCGAAAATAACCATGAAGGAAGCGTTTTATCGAAAAAAGGACTTCAGATTCGTGTTCAGCACCCCGAAAAACCCCTTAGAGAGTAGGTTTGAAAGCGATTAAACAGAGTTTATTTTTGAGCAATTTTGATGAAAAAACGCGAAAATAACCATGAAGGAAGCGTTTTATCGAAAAAAGGACTTCAGATTCGTGTTCAGCACCCCGAAAAACCCCTTAGAGAGTAGGTTTGAAAGCGATTAAACAGAGTTTATTTTTGAGCAATTTTGATGAAAAAACGCGAAAATAACCATGAAGGAAGCGTTTTATCGAAAAAAGGACTTCAGATTCGTGTTCAGCACCCCGAAAAACCCCTTAGAGAGTAGGTTTGAAAGCGATTAAACAGAGTTTATTTTTGAGCAATTTTGATGAAAAAACGCGAAAATAACCATGAAGGAAGCGTTTTATCGAAAAAAGGACTTCAGATTCGTGTTCAGCACCCCGAAAAACCCCTTAGAGAGTAGGTTTGAAAGCGATTAAACAGAGTTTATTTTTGAGCAATTTTGATGAAAAAACGCGAAAATAACCATGAAGGAAGCGTTTTATCGAAAAAAGGACTTCAGATTCGTGTTCAGCACCCCGAAAAACCCCTTAGAGAGTAGGTTTGAAAGCGATTAAACAGAGTTTATTTTTGAGCAATTTTGATGAAAAAACGCGAAAATAACCATGAAGGAAGCGTTTTATCGAAAAAAGGACTTCAGATTCGTGTTCAGCACCCCGAAAAACCCCTTAGAGAGTAGGTTTGAAAGCGATTAAACAGAGTTTATTTTTGAGCAATTTTGATGAAAAAACGCGAAAATAACCATGAAGGAAGCGTTTTATCGAAAAAAGGACTTCAGATTCGTGTTCAGCACCCCGAAAAACCCCTTAGAGAGTAGGTTTGAAAGCGATTAAACAGAGTTTATTTTTGAGCAATTTTGATGAAAAAACGCGAAAATAACCATGAAGGAAGCGTTTTATCGAAAAAAGGACTTCAGATTCGTGTTCAGCACCCCGAAAAACCCCTTAGAGAGTAGGTTTGAAAGCGATTAAACAGAGTTTATTTTTGAGCAATTTTGATGAAAAAACGCGAAAATAACCATGAAGGAAGCGTTTTATCGAAAAAAGGACTTCAGATTCGTGTTCAGCACCCCGAAAAACCCCTTAGAGAGTAGGTTTGAAAGCGATTAAACAGAGTTTATTTTTGAGCAATTTTGATGAAAAAACGCGAAAATAACCATGAAGGAAGCGTTTTATCGAAAAAAGGACTTCAGATTCGTGTTCAGCACCCCGAAAAACCCCTTAGAGAGTAGGTTTGAAAGCGATTAAACAGAGTTTATTTTTGAGCAATTTTGATGAAAAAACGCGAAAATAACCATGAAGGAAGCGTTTTATCGAAAAAAGGACTTCAGATTCGTGTTCAGCACCCCGAAAAACCCCTTAGAGAGTAGGTTTGAAAGCGATTAAACAGAGTTTATTTTTGAGCAATTTTGATGAAAAAACGCGAAAATAACCATGAAGGAAGCGTTTTATCGAAAAAAGGACTTCAGATTCGTGTTCAGCACCCCGAAAAACCCCTTAGAGAGTAGGTTTGAAAGCGATTAAACAGAGTTTATTTTTGAGCAATTTTGATGAAAAAACGCGAAAATAACCATGAAGGAAGCGTTTTATCGAAAAAAGGACTTCAGATTCGTGTTCAGCACCCCGAAAAACCCCTTAGAGAGTAGGTTTGAAAGCGATTAAACAGAGTTTATTTTTGAGCAATTTTGATGAAAAAACGCGAAAATAACCATGAAGGAAGCGTTTTATCGAAAAAAGGACTTCAGATTCGTGTTCAGCACCCCGAAAAACCCCTTAGAGAGTAGGTTTGAAAGCGATTAAACAGAGTTTATTTTTGAGCAATTTTGATGAAAAAACGCGAAAATAACCATGAAGGAAGCGTTTTATCGAAAAAAGGACTTCAGATTCGTGTTCAGCACCCCGAAAAACCCCTTAGAGAGTAGGTTTGAAAGCGATTAAACAGAGTTTATTTTTGAGCAATTTTGATGAAAAAACGCGAAAATAACCATGAAGGAAGCGTTTTATCGAAAAAAGGACTTCAGATTCGTGTTCAGCACCCCGAAAAACCCCTTAGAGAGTAGGTTTGAAAGCGATTAAACAGAGTTTATTTTTGAGCAATTTTGATGAAAAAACGCGAAAATAACCATGAAGGAAGCGTTTTATCGAAAAAAGGACTTCAGATTCGTGTTCAGCACCCCGAAAAACCCCTTAGAGAGTAGGTTTGAAAGCGATTAAACAGAGTTTATTTTTGAGCAATTTTGATGAAAAAACGCGAAAATAACCATGAAGGAAGCGTTTTATCGAAAAAAGGACTTCAGATTCGTGTTCAGCACCCCGAAAAACCCCTTAGAGAGTAGGTTTGAAAGCGATTAAACAGAGTTTATTTTTGAGCAATTTTGATGAAAAAACGCGAAAATAACCATGAAGGAAGCGTTTTATCGAAAAAAGGACTTCAGATTCGTGTTCAGCACCCCGAAAAACCCCTTAGAGAGTAGGTTTGAAAGCGATTAAACAGAGTTTATTTTTGAGCAATTTTGATGAAAAAACGCGAAAATAACCATGAAGGAAGCGTTTTATCGAAAAAAGGACTTCAGATTCGTGTTCAGCACCCCGAAAAACCCCTTAGAGAGTAGGTTTGAAAGCGATTAAACAGAGTTTATTTTTGAGCAATTTTGATGAAAAAACGCGAAAATAACCATGAAGGAAGCGTTTTATCGAAAAAAGGACTTCAGATTCGTGTTCAGCACCCCGAAAAACCCCTTAGAGAGTAGGTTTGAAAGCGATTAAACAGAGTTTATTTTTGAGCAATTTTGATGAAAAAACGCGAAAATAACCATGAAGGAAGCGTTTTATCGAAAAAAGGACTTCAGATTCGTGTTCAGCACCCCGAAAAACCCCTTAGAGAGTAGGTTTGAAAGCGATTAAACAGAGTTTATTTTTGAGCAATTTTGATGAAAAAACGCGAAAATAACCATGAAGGAAGCGTTTTATCGAAAAAAGGACTTCAGATTCGTGTTCAGCACCCCGAAAAACCCCTTAGAGAGTAGGTTTGAAAGCGATTAAACAGAGTTTATTTTTGAGCAATTTTGATGAAAAAACGCGAAAATAACCATGAAGGAAGCGTTTTATCGAAAAAAGGACTTCAGATTCGTGTTCAGCACCCCGAAAAACCCCTTAGAGAGTAGGTTTGAAAGCGATTAAACAGAGTTTATTTTTGAGCAATTTTGATGAAAAAACGCGAAAATAACCATGAAGGAAGCGTTTTATCGAAAAAAGGACTTCAGATTCGTGTTCAGCACCCCGAAAAACCCCTTAGAGAGTAGGTTTGAAAGCGATTAAACAGAGTTTATTTTTGAGCAATTTTGATGAAAAAACGCGAAAATAACCATGAAGGAAGCGTTTTATCGAAAAAAGGACTTCAGATTCGTGTTCAGCACCCCGAAAAACCCCTTAGAGAGTAGGTTTGAAAGCGATTAAACAGAGTTTATTTTTGAGCAATTTTGATGAAAAAACGCGAAAATAACCATGAAGGAAGCGTTTTATCGAAAAAAGGACTTCAGATTCGTGTTCAGCACCCCGAAAAACCCCTTAGAGAGTAGGTTTGAAAGCGATTAAACAGAGTTTATTTTTGAGCAATTTTGATGAAAAAACGCGAAAATAACCATGAAGGAAGCGTTTTATCGAAAAAAGGACTTCAGATTCGTGTTCAGCACCCCGAAAAACCCCTTAGAGAGTAGGTTTGAAAGCGATTAAACAGAGTTTATTTTTGAGCAATTTTGATGAAAAAACGCGAAAATAACCATGAAGGAAGCGTTTTATCGAAAAAAGGACTTCAGATTCGTGTTCAGCACCCCGAAAAACCCCTTAGAGAGTAGGTTTGAAAGCGATTAAACAGAGTTTATTTTTGAGCAATTTTGATGAAAAAACGCGAAAATAACCATGAAGGAAGCGTTTTATCGAAAAAAGGACTTCAGATTCGTGTTCAGCACCCCGAAAAACCCCTTAGAGAGTAGGTTTGAAAGCGATTAAACAGAGTTTATTTTTGAGCAATTTTGATGAAAAAACGCGAAAATAACCATGAAGGAAGCGTTTTATCGAAAAAAGGACTTCAGATTCGTGTTCAGCACCCCGAAAAACCCCTTAGAGTAGGTTTGAAAGCGATTAAACAGAGTTTATTTTTGAGCAATTTTGATGAAAAAACGCGAAAATAACCATGAAGGAAGCGTTTTATCGAAAAAGGACTTCAGATTCGTGTTCAGCACCCCGAAAAACCCCTTAGAGAGTAGGTTTGAAAGCGATTAAACAGAGTTTATTTTTGAGCAATTTTGATGAAAAAACGCGAAAATAACCATGAAGGAAGCGTTTTATCGAAAAAAGGACTTCAGATTCGTGTTCAGCACCCCGAAAAACCCCTTAGAGAGTAGGTTTGAAAGCGATTAAACAGAGTTTATTTTTGAGCAATTTTGATGAAAAAACGCGAAAATAACCATGAAGGAAGCGTTTTATCGAAAAAAGGACTTCAGATTCGTGTTCAGCACCCCGAAAAACCCCTTAGAGAGTAGGTTTGAAAGCGATTAAACAGAGTTTATTTTTGAGCAATTTTGATGAAAAAACGCGAAAATAACCATGAAGGAAGCGTTTTATCGAAAAAAGGACTTCAGATTCGTGTTCAGCACCCCGAAAAACCCCTTAGAGAGTAGGTTTGAAAGCGATTAAACAGAGTTTATTTTTGAGCAATTTTGATGAAAAAACGCGAAAATAACCATGAAGGAAGCGTTTTATCGAAAAAAGGACTTCAGATTCGTGTTCAGCACCCCGAAAAACCCCTTAGAGAGTAGGTTTGAAAGCGATTAAACAGAGTTTATTTTTGAGCAATTTTGATGAAAAAACGCGAAAATAACCATGAAGGAAGCGTTTTATCGAAAAAAGGACTTCAGATTCGTGTTCAGCACCCCGAAAAACCCCTTAGAGAGTAGGTTTGAAAGCGATTAAACAGAGTTTATTTTGAGCAATTTTGATGAAAAAACGCGAAAATAACCATGAAGGAAGCGTTTTATCGAAAAAAGGACTTCAGATTCGTGTTCAGCACCCCGAAAAACCCCTTAGAGAGTAGGTTTGAAAGCGATTAAACAGAGTTTATTTTTGAGCAATTTTGATGAAAAAACGCGAAAATAACCATGAAGGAAGCGTTTTATCGAAAAAAGGACTTCAGATTCGTGTTCAGCACCCCGAAAAACCCCTTAGAGAGTAGGTTTGAAAGCGATTAAACAGAGTTTATTTTTGAGCAATTTTGATGAAAAAACGCGAAAATAACCATGAAGGAAGCGTTTTATCGAAAAAAGGACTTCAGATTCGTGTTCAGCACCCCGAAAAACCCCTTAGAGAGTAGGTTTGAAAGCGATTAAACAGAGTTTATTTTTGAGCAATTTTGATGAAAAAACGCGAAAATAACCATGAAGGAAGCGTTTTATCGAAAAAAGGACTTCAGATTCGTGTTCAGCACCCCGAAAAACCCCTTAGAGAGTAGGTTTGAAAGCGATTAAACAGAGTTTATTTTTGAGCAATTTTGATGAAAAAACGCGAAAATAACCATGAAGGAAGCGTTTTATCGAAAAAAGGACTTCAGATTCGTGTTCAGCACCCCGAAAAACCCCTTAGAGAGTAGGTTTGAAAGCGATTAAACAGAGTTTATTTTTGAGCAATTTTGATGAAAAAACGCGAAAATAACCATGAAGGAAGCGTTTTATCGAAAAAAGGACTTCAGATTCGTGTTCAGCACCCCGAAAAACCCCTTAGAGAGTAGGTTTGAAAGCGATTAAACAGAGTTTATTTTTGAGCAATTTTGATGAAAAAACGCGAAAATAACCATGAAGGAAGCGTTTTATCGAAAAAAGGACTTCAGATTCGTGTTCAGCACCCCGAAAAACCCCTTAGAGAGTAGGTTTGAAAGCGATTAAACAGAGTTTATTTTTGAGCAATTTTGATGAAAAAACGCGAAAATAACCATGAAGGAAGCGTTTTATCGAAAAAAGGACTTCAGATTCGTGTTCAGCACCCCGAAAAACCCCTTAGAGAGTAGGTTTGAAAGCGATTAAACAGAGTTTATTTTTGAGCAATTTTGATGAAAAAACGCGAAAATAACCATGAAGGAAGCGTTTTATCGAAAAAAGGACTTCAGATTCGTGTTCAGCACCCCGAAAAACCCCTTAGAGAGTAGGTTTGAAAGCGATTAAACAGAGTTTATTTTTGAGCAATTTTGATGAAAAAACGCGAAAATAACCATGAAGGAAGCGTTTTATCGAAAAAAGGACTTCAGATTCGTGTTCAGCACCCCGAAAAACCCCTTAGAGAGTAGGTTTGAAAGCGATTAAACAGAGTTTATTTTTGAGCAATTTTGATGAAAAAACGCGAAAATAACCATGAAGGAAGCGTTTTATCGAAAAAAGGACTTCAGATTCGTGTTCAGCACCCCGAAAAACCCCTTAGAGAGTAGGTTTGAAAGCGATTAAACAGAGTTTATTTTTGAGCAATTTTGATGAAAAAACGCGAAAATAACCATGAAGGAAGCGTTTTATCGAAAAAAGGACTTCAGATTCGTGTTCAGCACCCCGAAAAACCCCTTAGAGAGTAGGTTTGAAAGCGATTAAACAGAGTTTATTTTTGAGCAATTTTGATGAAAAAACGCGAAAATAACCATGAAGGAAGCGTTTTATCGAAAAAAGGACTTCAGATTCGTGTTCAGCACCCCGAAAAACCCCTTAGAGAGTAGGTTTGAAAGCGATTAAACAGAGTTTATTTTTGAGCAATTTTGATGAAAAAACGCGAAAATAACCATGAAGGAAGCGTTTTATCGAAAAAAGGACTTCAGATTCGTGTTCAGCACCCCGAAAAACCCCTTAGAGAGTAGGTTTGAAAGCGATTAAACAGAGTTTATTTTTGAGCAATTTTGATGAAAAAACGCGAAAATAACCATGAAGGAAGCGTTTTATCGAAAAAAGGACTTCAGATTCGTGTTCAGCACCCCGAAAAACCCCTTAGAGAGTAGGTTTGAAAGCGATTAAACAGAGTTTATTTTTGAGCAATTTTGATGAAAAAACGCGAAAATAACCATGAAGGAAGCGTTTTATCGAAAAAAGGACTTCAGATTCGTGTTCAGCACCCCGAAAAACCCCTTAGAGAGTAGGTTTGAAAGCGATTAAACAGAGTTTATTTTTGAGCAATTTTGATGAAAAAACGCGAAAATAACCATGAAGGAAGCGTTTTATCGAAAAAAGGACTTCAGATTCGTGTTCAGCACCCCGAAAAACCCCTTAGAGAGTAGGTTTGAAAGCGATTAAACAGAGTTTATTTTTGAGCAATTTTGATGAAAAAACGCGAAAATAACCATGAAGGAAGCGTTTTATCGAAAAAAGGACTTCAGATTCGTGTTCAGCACCCCGAAAAACCCCTTAGAGAGTAGGTTTGAAAGCGATTAAACAGAGTTTATTTTTGAGCAATTTTGATGAAAAAACGCGAAAATAACCATGAAGGAAGCGTTTTATCGAAAAAAGGACTTCAGATTCGTGTTCAGCACCCCGAAAAACCCCTTAGAGAGTAGGTTTGAAAGCGATTAAACAGAGTTTATTTTTGAGCAATTTTGATGAAAAAACGCGAAAATAACCATGAAGGAAGCGTTTTATCGAAAAAAGGACTTCAGATTCGTGTTCAGCACCCCGAAAAACCCCTTAGAGAGTAGGTTTGAAAGCGATTAAACAGAGTTTATTTTTGAGCAATTTTGATGAAAAAACGCGAAAATAACCATGAAGGAAGCGTTTTATCGAAAAAAGGACTTCAGATTCGTGTTCAGCACCCCGAAAAACCCCTTAGAGAGTAGGTTTGAAAGCGATTAAACAGAGTTTATTTTTGAGCAATTTTGATGAAAAAACGCGAAAATAACCATGAAGGAAGCGTTTTATCGAAAAAAGGACTTCAGATTCGTGTTCAGCACCCCGAAAAACCCCTTAGAGAGTAGGTTTGAAAGCGATTAAACAGAGTTTATTTTTGAGCAATTTTGATGAAAAAACGCGAAAATAACCATGAAGGAAGCGTTTTATCGAAAAAAGGACTTCAGATTCGTGTTCAGCACCCCGAAAAACCCCTTAGAGAGTAGGTTTGAAAGCGATTAAACAGAGTTTATTTTTGAGCAATTTTGATGAAAAAACGCGAAAATAACCATGAAGGAAGCGTTTTATCGAAAAAAGGACTTCAGATTCGTGTTCAGCACCCCGAAAAACCCCTTAGAGAGTAGGTTTGAAAGCGATTAAACAGAGTTTATTTTTGAGCAATTTTGATGAAAAAACGCGAAAATAACCATGAAGGAAGCGTTTTATCGAAAAAAGGACTTCAGATTCGTGTTCAGCACCCCGAAAAACCCCTTAGAGAGTAGGTTTGAAAGCGATTAAACAGAGTTTATTTTTGAGCAATTTTGATGAAAAAACGCGAAAATAACCATGAAGGAAGCGTTTTATCGAAAAAAGGACTTCAGATTCGTGTTCAGCACCCCGAAAAACCCCTTAGAGAGTAGGTTTGAAAGCGATTAAACAGAGTTAATTTTTGAGCAATTTTGATGAAAAAACGCGAAAATAACCATGAAGGAAGCGTTTTATCGAAAAAAGGACTTCAGATTCGTGTTCAGCACCCCGAAAAACCCCTTAGAGAGTAGGTTTGAAAGCGATTAAACAGAGTTAATTTTTGAGCAATTTTGATGAAAAAACGCGAAAATAACCATGAAGGAAGCGTTTTATCGAAAAAAGGACTTCAGATTCGTGTTCAGCACCCCGAAAAACCCCTTAGAGAGTAGGTTTGAAAGCGATTAAACAGAGTTTATTTTTGAGCAATTTTGATGAAAAAACGCGAAAATAACCATGAAGGAAGCGTTTTATCGAAAAAAGGACTTCAGATTCGTGTTCAGCACCCCGAAAAACCCCTTAGAGAGTAGGTTTGAAAGCGATTAAACAGAGTTTATTTTTGAGCAATTTTGATGAAAAAACGCGAAAATAACCATGAAGGAAGCGTTTTATCGAAAAAGGACTTCAGATTCGTGTTCAGCACCCCGAAAAACCCCTTAGAGAGTAGGTTTGAAAGCGATTAAACAGAGTTTATTTTTGAGCAATTTTGATGAAAAAACGCGAAAATAACCATGAAGGAAGCGTTTTATCGAAAAAAGGACTTCAGATTCGTGTTCAGCACCCCGAAAAACCCCTTAGAGAGTAGGTTTGAAAGCGATTAAACAGAGTTAATTTTTGAGCAATTTTGATGAAAAAACGCGAAAATAACCATGAAGGAAGCGTTTTATCGAAAAAAGGACTTCAGATTCGTGTTCAGCACCCCGAAAAACCCCTTAGAGAGTAGGTTTGAAAGCGATTAAACAGAGTTAATTTTTGAGCAATTTTGATGAAAAAACGCGAAAATAACCATGAAGGAAGCGTTTTATCGAAAAAAGGACTTCAGATTCGTGTTCAGCACCCCGAAAAACCCCTTAGAGAGTAGGTTTGAAAGCGATTAAACAGAGTTAATTTTTGAGCAATTTTGATGAAAAAACGCGAAAATAACCATGAAGGAAGCGTTTTATCGAAAAAAGGACTTCAGATTCGTGTTCAGCACCCCGAAAAACCCCTTAGAGAGTAGGTTTGAAAGCGATTAAACAGAGTTAATTTTTGAGCAATTTTGATGAAAAAACGCGAAAATAACCATGAAGGAAGCGTTTTATCGAAAAAAGGACTTCAGATTCGTGTTCAGCACCCCGAAAAACCCCTTAGAGAGTAGGTTTGAAAGCGATTAAACAGAGTTAATTTTTGAGCAATTTTGATGAAAAAACGCGAAAATAACCATGAAGGAAGCGTTTTATCGAAAAAAGGACTTCAGATTCGTGTTCAGCACCCCGAAAAACCCCTTAGAGAGTAGGTTTGAAAGCGATTAAACAGAGTTAATTTTTGAGCAATTTTGATGAAAAAACGCGAAAATAACCATGAAGGAAGCGTTTTATCGAAAAAAGGACTTCAGATTCGTGTTCAGCACCCCGAAAAACCCCTTAGAGAGTAGGTTTGAAAGCGATTAAACAGAGTTAATTTTTGAGCAATTTTGATGAAAAAACGCGAAAATAACCATGAAGGAAGCGTTTTATCGAAAAAAGGACTTCAGATTCGTGTTCAGCACCCCGAAAAACCCCTTAGAGAGTAGGTTTGAAAGCGATTAAACAGAGTTTATTTTTGAGCAATTTTGATGAAAAAACGCGAAAATAACCATGAAGGAAGCGTTTTATCGAAAAAAGGACTTCAGATTCGTGTTCAGCACCCCGAAAAACCCCTTAGAGAGTAGGTTTGAAAGCGATTAAACAGAGTTAATTTTTGAGCAATTTTGATGAAAAAACGCGAAAATAACCATGAAGGAAGCGTTTTATCGAAAAAAGGACTTCAGATTCGTGTTCAGCACCCCGAAAAACCCCTTAGAGAGTAGGTTTGAAAGCGATTAAACAGAGTTAATTTTTGAGCAATTTTGATGAAAAAACGCGAAAATAACCATGAAGGAAGCGTTTTATCGAAAAAAGGACTTCAGATTCGTGTTCAGCACCCCGAAAAACCCCTTAGAGAGTAGGTTTGAAAGCGATTAAACAGAGTTTATTTTTGAGCAATTTTGATGAAAAAACGCGAAAATAACCATGAAGGAAGCGTTTTATCGAAAAAAGGACTTCAGATTCGTGTTCAGCACCCCGAAAAACCCCTTAGAGAGTAGGTTTGAAAGCGATTAAACAGAGTTTATTTTTGAGCAATTTTGATGAAAAAACGCGAAAATAACCATGAAGGAAGCGTTTTATCGAAAAAAGGACTTCAGATTCGTGTTCAGCACCCCGAAAAACCCCTTAGAGAGTAGGTTTGAAAGCGATTAAACAGAGTTAATTTTTGAGCAATTTTGATGAAAAAACGCGAAAATAACCATGAAGGAAGCGTTTTATCGAAAAAAGGACTTCAGATTCGTGTTCAGCACCCCGAAAAACCCCTTAGAGAGTAGGTAAACGGAGTAGGTTTGAAAGCGATTAAACAGAGTTTATTTTTGAGCAATTTTGATGAAAAAACGCGAAAATAACCATGAAGGAAGCGTTTTATCGAAAAAAGGACTTCAGATTCGTGTTCAGCACCCCGAAAAACCCCTTAGAGAGTAGGTTTGAAAGCGATTAAACAGAGTTTATTTTTGAGCAATTTTGATGAAAAAACGCGAAAATAACCATGAAGGAAGCGTTTTATCGAAAAACGGACTTCAGATTCGTGTTCAGCACCCCGAAAAACCCCTTAGAGAGTAGGTTTGAAAGCGATTAAACAGAGTTTATTTTTGAGCAATTTTGATGAAAAAACGCGAAAATAACCATGAAGGAAGCGTTTTATCGAAAAAAGGACTTCAGATTCGTGTTCAGCACCCCGAAAAACCCCTTAGAGAGTAGGTTTGAAAGCGATTAAACAGAGTTTATTTTTGAGCAATTTTGATGAAAAAACGCGAAAATAACCATGAAGGAAGCGTTTTATCGAAAAAAGGACTTCAGATTCGTGTTCAGCACCCCGAAAACCCCTTAGAGAGTAGGTTTGAAAGCGATTAAACAGAGTTTATTTTTGAGCAATTTTGATGAAAAACGCGAAAATAACCATGAAGGAAGCGTTTTATCGAAAAACGGACTTCAGATTCGTGTTCAGCACCCCGAAAAACCCCTTAGAGAGTAGGTTTGAAAGCGATTAAACAGAGTTTATTTTTGAGCAATAAGGACTTCAGATCCGTGTTCAGCACCCCGAAAAACCCCTTAGAGAGTAGGTTTGAAAGCGATTAAACAGAGTTTATTTTTGAGCAATTTTGATGAAAAAACGCGAAAATAACCATGAAGGAAGCGTTTTATCGAAAAAAGGACTTCAGATTCGTGTTCAGCACCCCGAAAAACCCCTTAGAGAGTAGGTTTGAAAGCGATTAAACAGAGTTTATTTTTGAGCAATTTTGATGAAAAAACGCGAAAATAACCATGAAGGAAGCGTTTTATCGAAAAAAGGACTTCAGATTCGTGTTCAGCACCCCGAAAAACCCCTTAGAGAGTAGGTTTGAAAGCGATTAAACAGAGTTTATTTTTTGAGCAATTTTGATGAAAAAACGCGAAAATAACCATGAAGGAAGCGTTTTATCGAAAAAAGGACTTCAGATTCGTGTTCAGCACCCCGAAAAACCCCTTAGAGAGTAGGTTTGAAAGCGATTAAACAGAGTTTATTTTTGAGCAATTTTGATGAAAAAACGCGAAAATAACCATGAAGGAAGCGTTTTATCGAAAAAAGGACTTCAGATTCGTGTTCAGCACCCCGAAAAACCCCTTAGAGAGTAGGTTTGAAAGCGATTAAACAGAGTTTATTTTTGAGCAATTTTGATGAAAAAACGCGAAAATAACCATGAAGGAAGCGTTTTATCGAAAAAAGGACTTCAGATTCGTGTTCAGCACCCCGAAAAACCCCTTAGAGAGTAGGTTTGAAAGCGATTAAACAGAGTTTATTTTTGAGCAATTTTGATGAAAAAACGCGAAAATAACCATGAAGGAAGCGTTTTATCGAAAAAAGGACTTCAGATTCGTGTTCAGCACCCCGAAAACCCCTTAGAGAGTAGGTTTGAAAGCGATTAAACAGAGTTTATTTTTGAGCAATTTTGATGAAAAAACGCGAAAATAACCATGAAGGAAGCGTTTTATCGAAAAAGGACTTCAGATTCGTGTTCAGCACCCCGAAAAACCCCTTAGAGAGTAGGTTTGAAAGCGATTAAACAGAGTTTATTTTTGAGCAATTTTGATGAAAAAACGCGAAAATAACCATGAAGGAAGCGTTTTATCGAAAAAAGGACTTCAGATCCGTGTTCAGCACCCCGAAAACCCCTTAGAGAGAGTAGGTTTGAAAGCGATTAAACAGAGTTTATTTTTGAGCAATTTTGATGAAAAAACGCGAAAATAACCATGAAGGAAGCGTTTTATCGAAAAAAGGACTTCAGATTCGTGTTCAGCACCCCGAAAAAAACCCCTTAGAGAGTAGGTTTGAAAGCGATTAAACAGAGTTAATTTTTGAGCAATTTTGATGAAAAAACGCGAAAATAACCATGAAGGAAGCGTTTTATCGAAAAAGGACTTCAGATTCGTGTTCAGCACCCCGAAAAACCCCTTAGAGAGTAGGTTTGAAAGCGATTAAACAGAGTTAATTTTTGAGCAATTTTGATGAAAAAACGCGAAAATAACCATGAAGGAAGCGTTTTATCGAAAAAAGACTTCAGATTCGTGTTCAGCACCCCGAAAAACCCCTTAGAGAGTAGGTTTGAAAGCGATTGATGAAAAAACGCGAAAATAACCATGAAGGAAGCGTTTTATCGAAAAG
>JAVIWC010000939.1:0-23635 GCA_031894815.1 Creontiades dilutus
CCCCTTAAGTAGGTTTGAAAGCGATTAAACAGAGTTAATTTTTGAGCAATTTTGATGAAAAAACGCGAAAATAACCATGAAGGAAGCGTTTTATCGAAAAAGGACTTCAGATTCGTGTTCAGCACCCCGAAAAACCCCTTAGAGAGTAGGTTTGAAAGCGATTAAACAGAGTTAATTTTTGAGCAATTTTGATGAAAAAACGCGAGCGATTAAACAGAGTTAATTATTTTTGAGCAATTTTGATGAAAAAACGCGAAAATAACCATGAAGGAAGCGTTTTATCGAAAAAAGGACTTCAGATTCGTGTTCAGCACCCCGAAAAACCCCTTAGAGAGTAGGTTTGAAAGCGATTAAACAGAGTTAATTTTTGAGCAATTTTGATGAAAAAACGCGAAAATAACCATGAAGGAAGCGTTTTATCGAAAAAGGACTTCAGATTCGTGTTCAGCACCCCGAAAAACCCTTTAGAGTAGGTTTGAAAGCGATTAAACAGAGTTAATTTTTGAGCAATTTTGATGAAAAAACGCGAAAATAACCATGAAGGAAGCGTTTTATCGAAAAAGGACTTCAGATTCGTGTTCAGCACCCCGAAAAACCCCTTAGAGAGTAGGTTTGAAAGCGATTAAACAGAGTTAATTTTTGAGCAATTTTGATGAAAAAACGCGAAAATAACCATGAAGGAAGCGTTTTATCGAAAAAAGGACTTCAGATTCGTGTTCAGCACCCCGAAAAACCCCTTAGAGAGTAGGTTTGAAAGCGATTAAACAGAGTTAATTTTTGAGCAATTTTGATGAAAAAACGCGAAAATAACCATGAAGGAAGCGTTTTATCGAAAAAAGGACTTCAGATTCGTGTTCAGCACCCCGAAAAACCCCTTAGAGAGTAGGTTTGAAAGCGATTAAACAGAGTTAATTTTTGAGCAATTTTGATGAAAAAACGCGAAAATAACCATGAAGGAAGCGTTTTATCGAAAAAAGGACTTCAGATTCGTGTTCAGCACCCCGAAAAACCCCTTAGAGAGTAGGTTTGAAAGCGATTAAACAGAGTTAATTTTTGAGCAATTTTGATGAAAAAACGCGAAAATAACCATGAAGGAAGCGTTTTATCGAAAAAGGACTTCAGATTCGTGTTCAGCACCCCGAAAAACCCCTTAGAGAGTAGGTTTGAAAGCGATTAAACAGAGTTAATTTTTGAGCAATTTTGATGAAAAAACGCGAAAATAACCATGAAGGAAGCGTTTTATCGAAAAAAGGACTTCAGATTCGTGTTCAGCACCCCGAAAAACCCCTTAGAGAGTAGGTTTGAAAGCGATTAAACAGAGTTAATTTTTGAGCAATTTTGATGAAAAAACGCGAAAATAACCATGAAGGAAGCGTTTTATCGAAAAAGGACTTCAGATTCGTGTTCAGCACCCCGAAAAACCCCTTAGAGAGTAGGTTTGAAAGCGATTAAACAGAGTTAATTTTTGAGCAATTTTGATGAAAAAACGCGAAAATAACCATGAAGGAAGCGTTTTATCGAAAAAAGGACTTCAGATTCGTGTTCAGCACCCCGAAAAACCCCTTAGAGAGTAGGTTTGAAAGCGATTAAACAGAGTTAATTTTTGAGCAATTTTGATGAAAAAACGCGAAAATAACCATGAAGGAAGCGTTTTATCGAAAAAGGACTTCAGATTCGTGTTCAGCACCCCGAAAAACCCCTTAGAGAGTAGGTTTGAAAGCGATTAAACAGAGTTAATTTTTGAGCAATTTTGATGAAAAAACGCGAAAATAACCATGAAGGAAGCGTTTTATCGAAAAAAGGACTTCAGATTCGTGTTCAGCACCCCGAAAAACCCCTTAGAGAGTAGGTTTGAAAGCGATTAAACAGAGTTAATTTTTGAGCAATTTTGATGAAAAAACGCGAAAATAACCATGAAGGAAGCGTTTTATCGAAAAAGGACTTCAGATTCGTGTTCAGCACCCCGAAAAACCCCTTAGAGAGTAGGTTTGAAAGCGATTAAACAGAGTTAATTTTTGAGCAATTTTGATGAAAAAACGCGAAAATAACCATGAAGGAAGCGTTTTATCGAAAAAAGGACTTCAGATTCGTGTTCAGCACCCCGAAAAACCCCTTAGAGAGTAGGTTTGAAAGCGATTAAACAGAGTTAATTTTTGAGCAATTTTGATGAAAAAACGCGAAAATAACCATGAAGGAAGCGTTTTATCGAAAAAGGACTTCAGATTCGTGTTCAGCACCCCGAAAAACCCCTTAGAGAGTAGGTTTGAAAGCGATTAAACAGAGTTAATTTTTGAGCAATTTTGATGAAAAAACGCGAAAATAACCATGAAGGAAGCGTTTTATCGAAAAAGGACTTCAGATTCGTGTTCAGCACCCCGAAAAACCCCTTAGAGAGTAGGTTTGAAAGCGATTAAACAGAGTTAATTTTTGAGCAATTTTGATGAAAAAACGCGAAAATAACCATGAAGGAAGCGTTTTATCGAAAAAGGACTTCAGATTCGTGTTCAGCACCCCGAAAAACCCCTTAGAGAGTAGGTTTGAAAGCGATTAAACAGAGTTAATTTTTGAGCAATTTTGATGAAAAAACGCGAAAATAACCATGAAGGAAGCGTTTTATCGAAAAAAGGACTTCAGATTCGTGTTCAGCACCCCGAAAAACCCCTTAGAGAGTAGGTTTGAAAGCGATTAAACAGAGTTAATTTTTGAGCAATTTTGATGAAAAAACGCGAAAATAACCATGAAGGAAGCGTTTTATCGAAAAAAGGACTTCAGATTCGTGTTCAGCACCCCGAAAAACCCCTTAGAGAGTAGGTTTGAAAGCGATTAAACAGAGTTAATTTTTGAGCAATTTTGATGAAAAAACGCGAAAATAACCATGAAGGAAGCGTTTTATCGAAAAAAGGACTTCAGATTCGTGTTCAGCACCCCGAAAAACCCCTTAGAGAGTAGGTTTGAAAGCGATTAAACAGAGTTAATTTTTGAGCAATTTTGATGAAAAAACGCGAAAATAACCATGAAGGAAGCGTTTTATCGAAAAAAGGACTTCAGATTCGTGTTCAGCACCCCGAAAAACCCCTTAGAGAGTAGGTTTGAAAGCGATTAAACAGAGTTAATTTTTGAGCAATTTTGATGAAAAAACGCGAAAATAACCATGAAGGAAGCGTTTTATCGAAAAAAGGACTTCAGATTCGTGTTCAGCACCCCGAAAAACCCCTTAGAGAGTAGGTTTGAAAGCGATTAAACAGAGTTAATTTTTGAGCAATTTTGATGAAAAAACGCGAAAATAACCATGAAGGAAGCGTTTTATCGAAAAAAGGACTTCAGATTCGTGTTCAGCACCCCGAAAAACCCCTTAGAGAGTAGGTTTGAAAGCGATTAAACAGAGTTTATTTTTGAGCAATTTTGATGAAAAAACGCGAAAATAACCATGAAGGAAGCGTTTTATCGAAAAAAGGACTTCAGATTCGTGTTCAGCACCCCGAAAAACCCCTTAGAGAGTAGGTTTGAAAGCGATTAAACAGAGTTAATTTTTGAGCAATTTTGATGAAAAAACGCGAAAATAACCATGAAGGAAGCGTTTTATCGAAAAAAGGACTTCAGATTCGTGTTCAGCACCCCGAAAAACCCCTTAGAGAGTAGGTTTGAAAGCGATTAAACAGAGTTAATTTTTGAGCAATTTTGATGAAAAAACGCGAAAATAACCATGAAGGAAGCGTTTTATCGAAAAAAGGACTTCAGATTCGTGTTCAGCACCCCGAAAAACCCCTTAGAGAGTAGGTTTGAAAGCGATTAAACAGAGTTAATTTTTGAGCAATTTTGATGAAAAAACGCGAAAATAACCATGAAGGAAGCGTTTTATCGAAAAAAGGACTTCAGATTCGTGTTCAGCACCCCGAAAAACCCCTTAGAGAGTAGGTTTGAAAGCGATTAAACAGAGTTAATTTTTGAGCAATTTTGATGAAAAAACGCGAAAATAACCATGAAGGAAGCGTTTTATCGACCCTTAGAGAGTTGGTTTGAAAGCGATTAAACAGAGTTAATTTTTGAGCAATTTTGATGAAAAAACGCGAAAATAACCATGAAGGAAGCCTTTTATCGAAAAAAGGACTTCAGATTCGGGTTCAGCACCCCGAAAAACCCCTTAAAAAGTAGGTTTGAAAGCGATTAAACAGAGTTTATTTTTGAGCAATTTTGATGAAAAAACGCGAAAATAACCATGAAGGAAGCGTTTTATCGAGAAAAGGATGAAAAAACGCGAAAATAACCATGAAGGAAGCGTTTTATCGAAAAAATGACTTCAGATTCGTGTTCACCACCCCGAAAAACCCCTTAGAGAGTAGGTTTGAAAGCGATTAAACAGAGTTAATTTTTGAGCAATTTTGATGAAAAAACGCGAAAATAACCATGAAGGAAGCGTTTTATCGAAAAAAGGACTTCAGATTCGTGTTCAGCACCCCGAAAAACCCCTTAGAGAGTTGGTTTGAAAGCAGAGAGTAGGTTTGAAAGCGATTAAACAGAGTTTATTTTTGAGCAATTTTGATGAAAAAACGCGAAAATAACCATGAAGGAAGCGTTTTATCGAAAAAAGGACTTCAGATTCGTGTTCAGCACCCCGAAAAACCCCTTAGAGAGTAGGTTTGAAAGCGATTAAACAGAGTTTATTTTTGAGCAATTTTGATGAAAAAACGCGAAAATAACCATGAAGGAAGCGTTTTATCGAAAAAAGGACTTCAGATTCGTGTTCAGCACCCCGAAAAACCCCTTAGAGAGTAGGTTTGAAAGCGATTAAACAGAGTTAATTTTTGAGCAATTTTGATGAAAAAACGCGAAAATAACCATGAAGGAAGCGTTTTATCGAAAAAAGGACTTCAGATTCGTGTTCAGCACCCCGAAAAACCCCTTAGAGAGTAGGTTTGAAAGCGATTAAACAGAGTTAATTTTTGAGCAATTTTGATGAAAAAACGCGAAAATAACCATGAAGGAAGCGTTTTATCGAAAAAGGACTTCAGATTCGTGTTCAGCACCCCGAAAAACCCCTTAGAGAGTAGGTTTGAAAGCGATTAAACAGAGTTTATTTTTGAGCAATTTTGATGAAAAAACGCGAAAATAACCATGAAGGAAGCGTTTTATCGAAAAAGGACTTCAGATTCGTGTTCAGCACCCCGAAAAACCCCTTAGAGAGTAGGTTTGAAAGCGATTAAACAGAGTTTATTTTTGAGCAATTTTGATGAAAAAACGCGAAAATAACCATGAAGGAAGCGTTTTATCGAAAAAGGACTTCAGATTCGTGTTCAGCACCCCGAAAAACCCCTTAGAGAGTAGGTTTGAAAGCGATTAAACAGAGTTTAATTTTTGAGCAATTTTGATGAAAAAACGCGAAAATAACCATGAAGGAAGCGTTTTATCGAAAAAAGGACTTCAGATTCGTGTTCAGCACCCCGAAAAACCCCTTAGAGAGTAGGTTTGAAAGCGATTAAACAGAGTTTATTTTTGAGCAATTTTGATGAAAAAACGCGAAAATAACCATGAAGGAAGCGTTTTATCGAAAAAGGACTTCAGATTCGTGTTCAGCACCCCGAAAAACCCCTTAGAGAGTAGGTTTGAAAGCGATTAAACAGAGTTAATTTTTGAGCAATTTTGATGAAAAAACGCGAAAATAACCATGAAGGAAGCGTTTTATCGAAAAAGGACTTCAGATTCGTGTTCAGCACCCCGAAAAACCCCTTAGAGAGTAGGTTTGAAAGCGATTAAACAGAGTTTATTTTTGAGCAATTTTGATGAAAAAACGCGAAAATAACCATGAAGGAAGCGTTTTATCGAAAAAAGGACTTCAGATTCGTGTTCAGCACCCCGAAAAACCCCTTAGAGAGTAGGTTTGAAAGCGATTAAACAGAGTTTATTTTTGAGCAATTTTGATGAAAAAACGCGAAAATAACCATGAAGGAAGCGTTTTATCGAAAAAAGGACTTCAGATTCGTGTTCAGCACCCCGAAAAACCCCTTAGAGAGTAGGTTTGAAAGCGATTAAACAGAGTTAATTTTTGAGCAATTTTGATGAAAAAACGCGAAAATAACCATGAAGGAAGCGTTTTATCGAAAAAAGGACTTCAGATTCGTGTTCAGCACCCCGAAAAACCCCTTAGAGAGTAGGTTTGAAAGCGATTAAACAGAGTTTATTTTTGAGCAATTTTGATGAAAAAACGCGAAAATAACCATGAAGGAAGCGTTTTATCGAAAAAAGGACTTCAGATTCGTGTTCAGCACCCCGAAAAACCCCTTAGAGAGTAGGTTTGAAAGCGATTAAACAGAGTTTATTTTTGAGCAATTTTGATGAAAAAACGCGAAAATAACCATGAAGGAAGCGTTTTATCGAAAAAAGGACTTCAGATTCGTGTTCAGCACCCCGAAAAACCCCTTAGAGAGTAGGTTTGAAAGCGATTAAACAGAGTTTATTTTTGAGCAATTTTGATGAAAAAACGCGAAAATAACCATGAAGGAAGCGTTTTATCGAAAAAGGACTTCAGATTCGTGTTCAGCACCCCGAAAAACCCCTTAGAGAGTAGGTTTGAAAGCGATTAAACAGAGTTTATTTTTGAGCAATTTTGATGAAAAAACGCGAAAATAACCATGAAGGAAGCGTTTTATCGAAAAAAGGACTTCAGATTCGTGTTCAGCACCCCGAAAAACCCCTTAGAGAGTAGGTTTGAAAGCGATTAAACAGAGTTTATTTTTGAGCAATTTTGATGAAAAAACGCGAAAATAACCATGAAGGAAGCGTTTTATCGAAAAAAGGACTTCAGATTCGTGTTCAGCACCCCGAAAAACCCCTTAGAGAGTAGGTTTGAAAGCGATTAAACAGAGTTTATTTTTGAGCAATTTTGATGAAAAAACGCGAAAATAACCATGAAGGAAGCGTTTTATCGAAAAAAGGACTTCAGATTCGTGTTCAGCACCCCGAAAAACCCCTTAGAGAGTAGGTTTGAAAGCGATTAAACAGAGTTTATTTTTGAGCAATTTTGATGAAAAAACGCGAAAATAACCATGAAGGAAGCGTTTTATCGAAAAAGGACTTCAGATTCGTGTTCAGCACCCCGAAAAACCCCTTAGAGAGTAGGTTTGAAAGCGATTAAACAGAGTTAATTTTTGAGCAATTTTGATGAAAAAACGCGAAAATAACCATGAAGGAAGCGTTTTATCGAAAAAAGGACTTCAGATTCGTGTTCAGCACCCCGAAAAACCCCTTAGAGAGTAGGTTTGAAAGCGATTAAACAGAGTTTATTTTTGAGCAATTTTGATGAAAAAACGCGAAAATAACCATGAAGGAAGCGTTTTATCGAAAAAAGGACTTCAGATTCGTGTTCAGCACCCCGAAAAACCCCTTAGAGAGTAGGTTTGAAAGCGATTAAACAGAGTTAATTTTTGAGCAATTTTGATGAAAAAACGCGAAAATAACCATGAAGGAAGCGTTTTATCGAAAAAGGACTTCAGATTCGTGTTCAGCACCCCGAAAAACCCCTTAGAGAGTAGGTTTGAAAGCGATTAAACAGAGTTTATTTTTGAGCAATTTTGATGAAAAAACGCGAAAATAACCATGAAGGAAGCGTTTTATCGAAAAAAGGACTTCAGATTCGTGTTCAGCACCCCGAAAAACCCCTTAGAGAGTAGGTTTGAAAGCGATTAAACAGAGTTAATTTTTGAGCAATTTTGATGAAAAAACGCGAAAATAACCATGAAGGAAGCGTTTTATCGAAAAAAGGACTTCAGATTCGTGTTCAGCACCCCGAAAAACCCCTTAGAGAGTAGGTTTGAAAGCGATTAAACAGAGTTTATTTTTGAGCAATTTTGATGAAAAAACGCGAAAATAACCATGAAGGAAGCGTTTTATCGAAAAAGGACTTCAGATTCGTGTTCAGCACCCCGAAAAACCCCTTAGAGAGTAGGTTTGAAAGCGATTAAACAGAGTTTATTTTTGAGCAATTTTGATGAAAAAACGCGAAAATAACCATGAAGGAAGCGTTTTATCGAAAAAAGGACTTCAGATTCGTGTTCAGCACCCCGAAAAACCCCTTAGAGAGTAGGTTTGAAAGCGATTAAACAGAGTTAATTTTTGAGCAATTTTGATGAAAAAACGCGAAAATAACCATGAAGGAAGCGTTTTATCGAAAAAAGGACTTCAGATTCGTGTTCAGCACCCCGAAAAACCCCTTAGAGAGTAGGTTTGAAAGCGATTAAACAGAGTTAATTTTTGAGCAATTTTGATGAAAAAACGCGAAAATAACCATGAAGGAAGCGTTTTATCGAAAAAAGGACTTCAGATTCGTGTTCAGCACCCCGAAAAACCCCTTAGAGAGTAGGTTTGAAAGCGATTAAACAGAGTTAATTTTTGAGCAATTTTGATGAAAAAACGCGAAAATAACCATGAAGGAAGCGTTTTATCGAAAAAAGGACTTCAGATTCGTGTTCAGCACCCCGAAAAACCCCTTAGAGAGTAGGTTTGAAAGCGATTAAACAGAGTTTATTTTTGAGCAATTTTGATGAAAAAACGCGAAAATAACCATGAAGGAAGCGTTTTATCGAAAAAAGGACTTCAGATTCGTGTTCAGCACCCCGAAAAACCCCTTAGAGAGTAGGTTTGAAAGCGATTAAACAGAGTTTATTTTTGAGCAATTTTGATGAAAAAACGCGAAAATAACCATGAAGGAAGCGTTTTATCGAAAAAGGACTTCAGATTCGTGTTCAGCACCCCGAAAAACCCCTTAGAGAGTAGGTTTGAAAGCGATTAAACAGAGTTTATTTTTGAGCAATTTTGATGAAAAAACGCGAAAATAACCATGAAGGAAGCGTTTTATCGAAAAAAGGACTTCAGATTCGTGTTCAGCACCCCGAAAAACCCCTTAGAGAGTAGGTTTGAAAGCGATTAAACAGAGTTTATTTTTGAGCAATTTTGATGAAAAAACGCGAAAATAACCATGAAGGAAGCGTTTTATCGAAAAAAGGACTTCAGATTCGTGTTCAGCACCCCGAAAAACCCCTTAGAGAGTAGGTTTGAAAGCGATTAAACAGAGTTAATTTTTGAGCAATTTTGATGAAAAAACGCGAAAATAACCATGAAGGAAGCGTTTTATCGAAAAAAGGACTTCAGATTCGTGTTCAGCACCCCGAAAAACCCCTTAGAGAGTAGGTTTGAAAGCGATTAAACAGAGTTAATTTTTGAGCAATTTTGATGAAAAACGCGAAAATAACCATGAAGGAAGCGTTTTATCGAAAAAAGGACTTCAGATTCGTGTTCAGCACCCCGAAAAACCCCTTAGAGAGTAGGTTTGAAAGCGATTAAACAGAGTTTATTTTTGAGCAATTTTGATGAAAAAACGCGAAAATAACCATGAAGGAAGCGTTTTATCGAAAAAAGGACTTCAGATTCGTGTTCAGCACCCCGAAAAACCCCTTAGAGAGTAGGTTTGAAAGCGATTAAACAGAGTTTATTTTTGAGCAATTTTGATGAAAAAACGCGAAAATAACCATGAAGGAAGCGTTTTATCGAAAAAAGGACTTCAGATTCGTGTTCAGCACCCCGAAAAACCCCTTAGAGAGTAGGTTTGAAAGCGATTAAACAGAGTTTATTTTTGAGCAATTTTGATGAAAAAACGCGAAAATAACCATGAAGGAAGCGTTTTATCGAAAAAGGACTTCAGATTCGTGTTCAGCACCCCGAAAAACCCCTTAGAGAGTAGGTTTGAAAGCGATTAAACAGAGTTTATTTTTGAGCAATTTTGATGAAAAAACGCGAAAATAACCATGAAGGAAGCGTTTTATCGAAAAAAGGACTTCAGATTCGTGTTCAGCACCCCGAAAAACCCCTTAGAGAGTAGGTTTGAAAGCGATTAAACAGAGTTTATTTTTGAGCAATTTTGATGAAAAAACGCGAAAATAACCATGAAGGAAGCGTTTTATCGAAAAAAGGACTTCAGATTCGTGTTCAGCACCCCGAAAAACCCCTTAGAGAGTAGGTTTGAAAGCGATTAAACAGAGTTTATTTTTGAGCAATTTTGATGAAAAAACGCGAAAATAACCATGAAGGAAGCGTTTTATCGAAAAAAGGACTTCAGATTCGTGTTCAGCACCCCGAAAAACCCCTTAGAGAGTAGGTTTGAAAGCGATTAAACAGAGTTTATTTTTGAGCAATTTTGATGAAAAAACGCGAAAATAACCATGAAGGAAGCGTTTTATCGAAAAAGGACTTCAGATTCGTGTTCAGCACCCCGAAAAACCCCTTAGAGAGTAGGTTTGAAAGCGATTAAACAGAGTTTATTTTTGAGCAATTTTGATGAAAAAACGCGAAAATAACCATGAAGGAAGCGTTTTATCGAAAAAAGGACTTCAGATTCGTGTTCAGCACCCCGAAAAACCCCTTAGAGAGTAGGTTTGAAAGCGATTAAACAGAGTTTATTTTTGAGCAATTTTGATGAAAAAACGCGAAAATAACCATGAAGGAAGCGTTTTATCGAAAAAAGGACTTCAGATTCGTGTTCAGCACCCCGAAAAACCCCTTAGAGAGTAGGTTTGAAAGCGATTAAACAGAGTTTATTTTTGAGCAATTTTGATGAAAAAACGCGAAAATAACCATGAAGGAAGCGTTTTATCGAAAAAAGGACTTCAGATTCGTGTTCAGCACCCCGAAAAACCCCTTAGAGAGTAGGTTTGAAAGCGATTAAACAGAGTTTATTTTTGAGCAATTTTGATGAAAAAACGCGAAAATAACCATGAAGGAAGCGTTTTATCGAAAAAAGGACTTCAGATTCGTGTTCAGCACCCCGAAAAACCCCTTAGAGAGTAGGTTTGAAAGCGATTAAACAGAGTTTATTTTTGAGCAATTTTGATGAAAAAACGCGAAAATAACCATGAAGGAAGCGTTTTATCGAAAAAAGGACTTCAGATTCGTGTTCAGCACCCCGAAAAACCCCTTAGAGAGTAGGTTTGAAAGCGATTAAACAGAGTTTATTTTTGAGCAATTTTGATGAAAAAACGCGAAAATAACCATGAAGGAAGCGTTTTATCGAAAAAAGGACTTCAGATTCGTGTTCAGCACCCCGAAAAACCCCTTAGAGAGTAGGTTTGAAAGCGATTAAACAGAGTTTATTTTTGAGCAATTTTGATGAAAAAACGCGAAAATAACCATGAAGGAAGCGTTTTATCGAAAAAAGGACTTCAGATTCGTGTTCAGCACCCCGAAAAACCCCTTAGAGAGTAGGTTTGAAAGCGATTAAACAGAGTTTATTTTTGAGCAATTTTGATGAAAAAACGCGAAAATAACCATGAAGGAAGCGTTTTATCGAAAAAAGGACTTCAGATTCGTGTTCAGCACCCCGAAAAACCCCTTAGAGAGTAGGTTTGAAAGCGATTAAACAGAGTTTATTTTTGAGCAATTTTGATGAAAAAACGCGAAAATAACCATGAAGGAAGCGTTTTATCGAAAAAAGGACTTCAGATTCGTGTTCAGCACCCCGAAAAACCCCTTAGAGAGTAGGTTTGAAAGCGATTAAACAGAGTTTATTTTTGAGCAATTTTGATGAAAAAACGCGAAAATAACCATGAAGGAAGCGTTTTATCGAAAAAAGGACTTCAGATTCGTGTTCAGCACCCCGAAAAACCCCTTAGAGAGTAGGTTTGAAAGCGATTAAACAGAGTTTATTTTTGAGCAATTTTGATGAAAAAACGCGAAAATAACCATGAAGGAAGCGTTTTATCGAAAAAAGGACTTCAGATTCGTGTTCAGCACCCCGAAAAACCCCTTAGAGAGTAGGTTTGAAAGCGATTAAACAGAGTTTATTTTTGAGCAATTTTGATGAAAAAACGCGAAAATAACCATGAAGGAAGCGTTTTATCGAAAAAAGGACTTCAGATTCGTGTTCAGCACCCCGAAAAACCCCTTAGAGAGTAGGTTTGAAAGCGATTAAACAGAGTTAATTTTTGAGCAATTTTGATGAAAAAACGCGAAAATAACCATGAAGGAAGCGTTTTATCGAAAAAAGGACTTCAGATTCGTGTTCAGCACCCCGAAAAACCCCTTAGAGAGTAGGTTTGAAAGCGATTAAACAGAGTTTATTTTTGAGCAATTTTGATGAAAAAACGCGAAAATAACCATGAAGGAAGCGTTTTATCGAAAAAAGGACTTCAGATTCGTGTTCAGCACCCCGAAAAACCCCTTAGAGAGTAGGTTTGAAAGCGATTAAACAGAGTTTATTTTGAGCAATTTTGATGAAAAAACGCGAAAATAACCATGAAGGAAGCGTTTTATCGAAAAAAGGACTTCAGATTCGTGTTCAGCACCCCGAAAAACCCCTTAGAGAGTAGGTTTGAAAGCGATTAAACAGAGTTTATTTTTGAGCAATTTTGATGAAAAAACGCGAAAATAACCATGAAGGAAGCGTTTTATCGAAAAAAGGACTTCAGATTCGTGTTCAGCACCCCGAAAAACCCCTTAGAGAGTAGGTTTGAAAGCGATTAAACAGAGTTAATTTTTGAGCAATTTTGATGAAAAAACGCGAAAATAACCATGAAGGAAGCGTTTTATCGAAAAAAGGACTTCAGATTCGTGTTCAGCACCCCGAAAAACCCCTTAGAGAGTAGGTTTGAAAGCGATTAAACAGAGTTTATTTTTGAGCAATTTTGATGAAAAAACGCGAAAATAACCATGAAGGAAGCGTTTTATCGAAAAAAGGACTTCAGATTCGTGTTCAGCACCCCGAAAAACCCCTTAGAGAGTAGGTTTGAAAGCGATTAAACAGAGTTAATTTTTGAGCAATTTTGATGAAAAAACGCGAAAATAACCATGAAGGAAGCGTTTTATCGAAAAAAGGACTTCAGATTCGTGTTCAGCACCCCGAAAAACCCCTTAGAGAGTAGGTTTGAAAGCGATTAAACAGAGTTAATTTTTGAGCAATTTTGATGAAAAAACGCGAAAATAACCATGAAGGAAGCGTTTTATCGAAAAAAGGACTTCAGATTCGTGTTCAGCACCCCGAAAAACCCCTTAGAGAGTAGGTTTGAAAGCGATTAAACAGAGTTAATTTTTGAGCAATTTTGATGAAAAAACGCGAAAATAACCATGAAGGAAGCGTTTTATCGAAAAAAGGACTTCAGATTCGTGTTCAGCACCCCGAAAAACCCCTTAGAGAGTAGGTTTGAAAGCGATTAAACAGAGTTAATTTTTGAGCAATTTTGATGAAAAAACGCGAAAATAACCATGAAGGAAGCGTTTTATCGAAAAAAGGACTTCAGATTCGTGTTCAGCACCCCGAAAAACCCCTTAGAGAGTAGGTTTGAAAGCGATTAAACAGAGTTAATTTTTGAGCAATTTTGATGAAAAAACGCGAAAATAACCATGAAGGAAGCGTTTTATCGAAAAAAGGACTTCAGATTCGTGTTCAGCACCCCGAAAAACCCCTTAGAGAGTAGGTTTGAAAGCGATTAAACAGAGTTAATTTTTGAGCAATTTTGATGAAAAAACGCGAAAATAACCATGAAGGAAGCGTTTTATCGAAAAAAGGACTTCAGATTCGTGTTCAGCACCCCGAAAAACCCCTTAGAGAGTAGGTTTGAAAGCGATTAAACAGAGTTTAATTTTTGAGCAATTTTGATGAAAAAACGCGAAAATAACCATGAAGGAAGCGTTTTATCGAAAAAAGGACTTCAGATTCGTGTTCAGCACCCCGAAAAACCCCTTAGAGAGTAGGTTTGAAAGCGATTAAACAGAGTTAATTTTTGAGCAATTTTGATGAAAAAACGCGAAAATAACCATGAAGGAAGCGTTTTATCGAAAAAAGGACTTCAGATTCGTGTTCAGCACCCCGAAAAACCCCTTAGAGAGTAGGTTTGAAAGCGATTAAACAGAGTTAATTTTTGAGCAATTTTGATGAAAAAACGCGAAAATAACCATGAAGGAAGCGTTTTATCGAAAAAAGGACTTCAGATTCGTGTTCAGCACCCCGAAAAACCCCTTAGAGAGTAGGTTTGAAAGCGATTAAACAGAGTTAATTTTTGAGCAATTTTGATGAAAAAACGCGAAAATAACCATGAAGGAAGCGTTTTATCGAAAAAAGGACTTCAGATTCGTGTTCAGCACCCCGAAAAACCCCTTAGAGAGTAGGTTTGAAAGCGATTAAACAGAGTTTATTTTTGAGCAATTTTGATGAAAAAACGCGAAAATAACCATGAAGGAAGCGTTTTATCGAAAAAAGGACTTCAGATTCGTGTTCAGCACCCCGAAAAACCCCTTAGAGAGTAGGTTTGAAAGCGATTAAACAGAGTTAATTTTTGAGCAATTTTGATGAAAAAACGCGAAAATAACCATGAAGGAAGCGTTTTATCGAAAAAAGGACTTCAGATTCGTGTTCAGCACCCCGAAAAACCCCTTAGAGAGTAGGTTTGAAAGCGATTAAACAGAGTTAATTTTTGAGCAATTTTGATGAAAAAACGCGAAAATAACCATGAAGGAAGCGTTTTATCGAAAAAAGGACTTCAGATTCGTGTTCAGCACCCCGAAAAACCCTTAGAGAGTAGGTTTGAAAGCGATTAAACAGAGTTAATTTTTGAGCAATTTTGATGAAAAAACGCGAAAATAACCATGAAGGAAGCGTTTTATCGAAAAAAGGACTTCAGATTCGTGTTCAGCACCCCGAAAAACCCCTTAGAGAGTAGGTTTGAAAGCGATTAAACAGAGTTAATTTTTGAGCAATTTTGATGAAAAAACGCGAAAATAACCATGAAGGAAGCGTTTTATCGAAAAAAGGACTTCAGATTCGTGTTCAGCACCCCGAAAAACCCCTTAGAGAGTAGGTTTGAAAGCGATTAAACAGAGTTAATTTTTGAGCAATTTTGATGAAAAAACGCGAAAATAACCATGAAGGAAGCGTTTTATCGAAAAAAGGACTTCAGATTCGTGTTCAGCACCCCGAAAAACCCCTTAGAGAGTAGGTTTGAAAGCGATTAAACAGAGTTAATTTTTGAGCAATTTTGATGAAAAAACGCGAAAATAACCATGAAGGAAGCGTTTTATCGAAAAAAGGACTTCAGATTCGTGTTCAGCACCCCGAAAAACCCCTTAGAGAGTAGGTTTGAAAGCGATTAAACAGAGTTAATTTTTGAGCAATTTTGATGAAAAAACGCGAAAATAACCATGAAGGAAGCGTTTTATCGAAAAAAGGACTTCAGATTCGTGTTCAGCACCCCGAAAAACCCCTTAGAGAGTAGGTTTGAAAGCGATTAAACAGAGTTATTTTTTGAGCTTTTTTGATGAAAAAACGCGAAAATAACCATGAAGGAAGCGTTTTATCGAAAAAAGGACTTCAGATTCGTGTTCAGCACCCCGAAAAACCCCTTAGAGAGTAGGTTTGAAAGCGATTAAACAGAGTTAATTTTTGAGCAATTTTGATGAAAAAACGCGAAAATAACCATGAAGGAAGCGTTTTATCGAAAAAAGGACTTCAGATTCGTGTTCAGCACCCCGAAAAACCCCTTAGAGAGTAGGTTTGAAAGCGATTAAACAGAGTTTAATTTTTGAGCAATTTTGATGAAAAAACGCGAAAATAACCATGAAGGAAGCGTTTTATCGAAAAAAGGACTTCAGATTCGTGTTCAGCACCCCGAAAAACCCCTTAGAGAGTAGGTTTGAAAGCGATTAAACAGAGTTAATTTTTGAGCAATTTTGATGAAAAAACGCGAAAATAACCATGAAGGAAGCGTTTTATCGAAAAAAGGACTTCAGATTCGTGTTCAGCACCCCGAAAAACCCCTTAGAGAGTAGGTTTGAAAGCGATTAAACAGAGTTAATTTTTGAGCAATTTTGATGAAAAAACGCGAAAATAACCATGAAGGAAGCGTTTTATCGAAAAAAGGACTTCAGATTCGTGTTCAGCACCCCGAAAAACCCCTTAGAGAGTAGGTTTGAAAGCGATTAAACAGAGTTAATTTTTGAGCAATTTTGATGAAAAAACGCGAAAATAACCATGAAGGAAGCGTTTTATCGAAAAAAGGACTTCAGATTCGTGTTCAGCACCCCGAAAAACCCCTTAGAGAGTAGGTTTGAAAGCGATTAAACAGAGTTAATTTTTGAGCAATTTTGATGAAAAAACGCGAAAATAACCATGAAGGAAGCGTTTTATCGAAAAAAGGACTTCAGATTCGTGTTCAGCACCCCGAAAAACCCCTTAGAGAGTAGGTTTGAAAGCGATTAAACAGAGTTAATTTTTGAGCAATTTTGATGAAAAAACGCGAAAATAACCATGAAGGAAGCGTTTTATCGAAAAAAGGACTTCAGATTCGTGTTCAGCACCCCGAAAAACCCCTTAGAGAGTAGGTTTGAAAGCGATTAAACAGAGTTAATTTTTGAGCAATTTTGATGAAAAAACGCGAAAATAACCATGAAGGAAGCGTTTTATCGAAAAAAGGACTTCAGATTCGTGTTCAGCACCCCGAAAAACCCCTTAGAGAGTAGGTTTGAAAGCGATTAAACAGAGTTAATTTTTGAGCAATTTTGATGAAAAAACGCGAAAATAACCATGAAGGAAGCGTTTTATCGAAAAAAGGACTTCAGATTCGTGTTCAGCACCCCGAAAAACCCCTTAGAGAGTAGGTTTGAAAGCGATTAAACAGAGTTAATTTTTGAGCAATTTTGATGAAAAAACGCGAAAATAACCATGAAGGAAGCGTTTTATCGAAAAAAGGACTTCAGATTCGTGTTCAGCACCCCGAAAAACCCCTTAGAGAGTAGGTTTGAAAGCGATTAAACAGAGTTAATTTTTGAGCAATTTTGATGAAAAAACGCGAAATAAATAACCATGAAGGAAGCGTTTTATCGAAAAAAGGACTTCAGATTCGTGTTCAGCACCCCGAAAAACCCCTTAGAGAGTAGGTTTGAAAGCGATTAAACAGAGTTAATTTTTGAGCAATTTTGATGAAAAAACGCGAAAATAACCATGAAGGAAGCGTTTTATCGAAAAAAGGACTTCAGATTCGTGTTCAGCACCCCGAAAAACCCCTTAGAGAGTAGGTTTGAAAGCGATTAAACAGAGTTAATTTTTGAGCAATTTTGATGAAAAAACGCGAAAATAACCATGAAGGAAGCGTTTTATCGAAAAAAGGACTTCAGATTCGTGTTCAGCACCCCGAAAAACCCCTTAGAGAGTAGGTTTGAAAGCGATTAAACAGAGTTAATTTTTGAGCAATTTTGATGAAAAAACGCGAAAATAACCATGAAGGAAGCGTTTTATCGAAAAAAGGACTTCAGATTCGTGTTCAGCACCCCGAAAAACCCCTTAGAGAGTAGGTTTGAAAGCGATTAAACAGAGTTATTTTTGAGCAATTTTGATGAAAAAACGCGAAAATAACCATGAAGGAAGCGTTTTATCGAAAAAAGGACTTCAGATTCGTGTTCAGCACCCCGAAAAACCCCTTAGAGAGTAGGTTTGAAAGCGATTAAACAGAGTTAATTTTTGAGCAATTTTGATGAAAAAACGCGAAAATAACCATGAAGGAAGCGTTTTATCGAAAAAAGGACTTCAGATTCGTGTTCAGCACCCCGAAAAACCCCTTAGAGAGTAGGTTTGAAAGCGATTAAACAGAGTTAATTTTTGAGCAATTTTGATGAAAAAACGCGAAAATAACCATGAAGGAAGCGTTTTATCGAAAAAAGGACTTCAGATTCGTGTTCAGCACCCCGAAAAACCCCTTAGAGAGTAGGTTTGAAAGCGATTAAACAGAGTTTATTTTTGAGCAATTTTGATGAAAAAACGCGAAAATAACCATGAAGGAAGCGTTTTATCGAAAAAAGGACTTCAGATTCGTGTTCAGCACCCCGAAAAACCCCTTAGAGAGTAGGTTTGAAAGCGATTAAACAGAGTTAATTTTTGAGCAATTTTGATGAAAAAACGCGAAAATAACCATGAAGGAAGCGTTTTATCGAAAAAAGGACTTCAGATTCGTGTTCAGCACCCCGAAAAACCCCTTAGAGAGTAGGTTTGAAAGCGATTAAACAGAGTTAATTTTTGAGCAATTTTGATGAAAAAACGCGAAAATAACCATGAAGGAAGCGTTTTATCGAAAAAAGGACTTCAGATTCGTGTTCAGCACCCCGAAAAACCCCTTAGAGAGTAGGTTTGAAAGCGATTAAACAGAGTTATTTTTGAGCAATTTTGATGAAAAAACGCGAAAATAACCATGAAGGAAGCGTTTTATCGAAAAAAGGACTTCAGATTCGTGTTCAGCACCCCGAAAAACCCCTTAGAGAGTAGGTTTGAAAGCGATTAAACAGAGTTAATTTTTGAGCAATTTTGATGAAAAAACGCGAAAATAACCATGAAGGAAGCGTTTTATCGAAAAAAGGACTTCAGATTCGTGTTCAGCACCCCGAAAAACCCCTTAGAGAGTAGGTTTGAAAGCGATTAAACAGAGTTAATTTTTGAGCAATTTTGATGAAAAAACGCGAAAATAACCATGAAGGAAGCGTTTTATCGAAAAAAGGACTTCAGATTCGTGTTCAGCACCCCGAAAAACCCCTTAGAGAGTAGGTTTGAAAGCGATTAAACAGAGTTAATTTTTGAGCAATTTTGATGAAAAAACGCGAAAATAACCATGAAGGAAGCGTTTTATCGAAAAAAGGACTTCAGATTCGTGTTCAGCACCCCGAAAAACCCCTTAGAGAGTAGGTTTGAAAGCGATTAAACAGAGTTAATTTTTGAGCAATTTTGATGAAAAAACGCGAAAATAACCATGAAGGAAGCGTTTTATCGAAAAAAGGACTTCAGATTCGTGTTCAGCACCCCGAAAAACCCCTTAGAGAGTAGGTTTGAAAGCGATTAAACAGAGTTAATTTTTGAGCAATTTTGATGAAAAAACGCGAAAATAACCATGAAGGAAGCGTTTTATCGAAAAAAGGACTTCAGATTCGTGTTCAGCACCCCGAAAAACCCCTTAGAGAGTAGGTTTGAAAGCGATTAAACAGAGTTTATTTTTGAGCAATTTTGATGAAAAAACGCGAAAATAACCATGAAGGAAGCGTTTTATCGAAAAAAGGACTTCAGATTCGTGTTCAGCACCCCGAAAAACCCCTTAGAGAGTAGGTTTGAAAGCGATTAAACAGAGTTAATTTTTGAGCAATTTTGATGAAAAAACGCGAAAATAACCATGAAGGAAGCGTTTTATCGAAAAAAGGACTTCAGATTCGTGTTCAGCACCCCGAAAAACCCCTTAGAGAGTAGGTTTGAAAGCGATTAAACAGAGTTTATTTTTGAGCAATTTTGATGAAAAAACGCGAAAATAACCATGAAGGAAGCGTTTTATCGAAAAAAGGACTTCAGATTCGTGTTCAGCACCCCGAAAAACCCCTTAGAGAGTAGGTTTGAAAGCGATTAAACAGAGTTTATTTTTGAGCAATTTTGATGAAAAAACGCGAAAATAACCATGAAGGAAGCGTTTTATCGAAAAAAGGACTTCAGATTCGTGTTCAGCACCCCGAAAAACCCCTTAGAGAGTAGGTTTGAAAGCGATTAAACAGAGTTTATTTTTGAGCAATTTTGATGAAAAAACGCGAAAATAACCATGAAGGAAGCGTTTTATCGAAAAAAGGACTTCAGATTCGTGTTCAGCACCCCGAAAAACCCCTTAGAGAGTAGGTTTGAAAGCGATTAAACAGAGTTAATTTTTGAGCAATTTTGATGAAAAAACGCGAAAATAACCATGAAGGAAGCGTTTTATCGAAAAAAGGACTTCAGATTCGTGTTCAGCACCCCGAAAAACCCCTTAGAGAGTAGGTTTGAAAGCGATTAAACAGAGTTTATTTTTGAGCAATTTTGATGAAAAAACGCGAAAATAACCATGAAGGAAGCGTTTTATCGAAAAAAGGACTTCAGATTCGTGTTCAGCACCCCGAAAAACCCCTTAGAGAGTAGGTTTGAAAGCGATTAAACAGAGTTAATTTTTGAGCAATTTTGATGAAAAAACGCGAAAATAACCATGAAGGAAGCGTTTTATCGAAAAAAGGACTTCAGATTCGTGTTCAGCACCCCGAAAAACCCCTTAGAGAGTAGGTTTGAAAGCGATTAAACAGAGTTAATTTTTGAGCAATTTTGATGAAAAAACGCGAAAATAACCATGAAGGAAGCGTTTTATCGAAAAAAGGACTTCAGATTCGTGTTCAGCACCCCGAAAAACCCCTTAGAGAGTAGGTTTGAAAGCGATTAAACAGAGTTTATTTTTGAGCAATTTTGATGAAAAAACGCGAAAATAACCATGAAGGAAGCGTTTTATCGAAAAAAGGACTTCAGATTCGTGTTCAGCACCCCGAAAAACCCCTTAGAGAGTAGGTTTGAAAGCGATTAAACAGAGTTAATTTTTGAGCAATTTTGATGAAAAAACGCGAAAATAACCATGAAGGAAGCGTTTTATCGAAAAAAGGACTTCAGATTCGTGTTCAGCACCCCGAAAAACCCCTTAGAGAGTAGGTTTGAAAGCGATTAAACAGAGTTTATTTTTGAGCAATTTTGATGAAAAAACGCGAAAATAACCATGAAGGAAGCGTTTTATCGAAAAAAGGACTTCAGATTCGTGTTCAGCACCCCGAAAAACCCCTTAGAGAGTAGGTTTGAAAGCGATTAAACAGAGTTAATTTTTGAGCAATTTTGATGAAAAAACGCGAAAATAACCATGAAGGAAGCGTTTTATCGAAAAAAGGACTTCAGATTCGTGTTCAGCACCCCGAAAAACCCCTTAGAGAGTAGGTTTGAAAGCGATTAAACAGAGTTTATTTTTGAGCAATTTTGATGAAAAAACGCGAAAATAACCATGAAGGAAGCGTTTTATCGAAAAAAGGACTTCAGATTCGTGTTCAGCACCCCGAAAAACCCCTTAGAGAGTAGGTTTGAAAGCGATTAAACAGAGTTTATTTTTGAGCAATTTTGATGAAAAGCGATTAAACAGACTTTATTTTTGAGCAATTTTGATGAAAAAACGCGAAAATAACCATGAAGGAAGCGTTTTATCGAAAAAAGGACTTCAGATTCGTGTTCAGCACCCCGAAAAACCCCTTAGAGAGTAGGTTTGAAAGCGATTAAACAGAGTTTATTTTTGAGCAATTTTGATGAAAAAACGCGAAAATAACCATGAAGGAAGCGTTTTATCGAAAAAAGGACTTCAGATTCGTGTTCAGCACCCCGAAAAACCCCTTAGAGAGTAGGTTTGAAAGCGATTAAACAGAGTTTATTTTTGAGCAATTTTGATGAAAAAACGCGAAAATAACCATGAAGGAAGCGTTTTATCGAAAAAAGGACTTCAGATTCGTGTTCAGCACCCCGAAAAACCCCTTAGAGAGTAGGTTTGAAAGCGATTAAACAGAGTTTATTTTTGAGCAATTTTGATGAAAAAACGCGAAAATAACCATGAAGGAAGCGTTTTATCGAAAAAAGGACTTCAGATTCGTGTTCAGCACCCCGAAAAACCCCTTAGAGAGTAGGTTTGAAAGCGATTAAACAGAGTTTATTTTTGAGCAATTTTGATGAAAAAACGCGAAAATAACCATGAAGGAAGCGTTTTATCGAAAAAAGGACTTCAGATTCGTGTTCAGCACCCCGAAAAACCCCTTAGAGAGTAGGTTTGAAAGCGATTAAACAGAGTTTATTTTTGAGCAATTTTGATGAAAAAACGCGAAAATAACCATGAAGGAAGCGTTTTATCGAAAAAAGGACTTCAGATTCGTGTTCAGCACCCCGAAAAACCCCTTAGAGAGTAGGTTTGAAAGCGATTAAACAGAGTTTATTTTTGAGCAATTTTGATGAAAAAACGCGAAAATAACCATGAAGGAAGCGTTTTATCGAAAAAAGGACTTCAGATTCGTGTTCAGCACCCCGAAAAACCCCTTAGAGAGTAGGTTTGAAAGCGATTAAACAGAGTTTATTTTTGAGCAATTTTGATGAAAAAACGCGAAAATAACCATGAAGGAAGCGTTTTATCGAAAAAAGGACTTCAGATTCGTGTTCAGCACCCCGAAAAACCCCTTAGAGAGTAGGTTTGAAAGCGATTAAACAGACTTTATTTTTGAGCAATTTTGATGAAAAAACGCGAAAATAACCATGAAGGAAGCGTTTTATCGAAAAAAGGACTTCAGATTCGTGTTCAGCACCCCGAAAAACCCCTTAGAGAGTAGGTTTGAAAGCGATTAAACAGAGTTTATTTTTGAGCAATTTTGATGAAAAAACGCGAAAATAACCATGAAGGAAGCGTTTTATCGAAAAAAGGACTTCAGATTCGTGTTCAGCACCCCGAAAAACCCCTTAGAGAGTAGGTTTGAAAGCGATTAAACAGAGTTTATTTTTGAGCAATTTTGATGAAAAAACGCGAAAATAACCATGAAGGAAGCGTTTTATCGAAAAAAGGACTGAAGGAAGCGTTTTATCGAAAAAAGGACTTCAGATTCGTGTTCAGCACCCCGAAAAACCCCTTAGAGAGTAGGTTTGAAAGCGATTAAACAGAGTTTATTTTTGAGCAATTTTGATGAAAAAACGCGAAAATAACCATGAAGGAAGCGTTTTATCGAAAAAAGGACTTCAGATTCGTGTTCAGCACCCCGAAAAACCCCTTAGAGAGTAGGTTTGAAAGCGATTAAACAGAGTTTATTTTTGAGCAATTTTGATGAAAAAACGCGAAAATAACCATGAAGGAAGCGTTTTATCGAAAAAAGGACTTCAGATTCGTGTTCAGCACCCCGAAAAACCCCTTAGAGAGTAGGTTTGAAAGCGATTAAACAGAGTTTATTTTTGAGCAATTTTGATGAAAAAACGCGAAAATAACCATGAAGGAAGCGTTTTATCGAAAAAAGGACTTCAGATTCGTGTTCAGCACCCCGAAAAACCCCTTAGAGAGTAGGTTTGAAAGCGATTAAACAGAGTTTATTTTTGAGCAATTTTGATGAAAAAACGCGAAAATAACCATGAAGGAAGCGTTTTATCGAAAAAAGGACTTCAGATTCGTGTTCAGCACCCCGAAAAACCCCTTAGAGAGTAGGTTTGAAAGCGATTAAACAGAGTTTATTTTTGAGCAATTTTGATGAAAAAACGCGAAAATAACCATGAAGGAAGCGTTTTATCGAAAAAAGGACTTCAGATTCGTGTTCAGCACCCCGAAAAACCCCTTAGAGAGTAGGTTTGAAAGCGATTAAACAGAGTTTATTTTTGAGCAATTTTGATGAAAAAACGCGAAAATAACCATGAAGGAAGCGTTTTATCGAAAAAAGGACTTCAGATTCGTGTTCAGCACCCCGAAAAACCCCTTAGAGAGTAGGTTTGAAAGCGATTAAACAGAGTTTATTTTTGAGCAATTTTGATGAAAAAACGCGAAAATAACCATGAAGGAAGCGTTTTATCGAAAAAAGGACTTCAGATTCGTGTTCAGCACCCCGAAAAACCCCTTAGAGAGTAGGTTTGAAAGCGATTAAACAGAGTTTATTTTTGAGCAATTTTGATGAAAAAACGCGAAAATAACCATGAAGGAAGCGTTTTATCGAAAAAAGGACTTCAGATTCGTGTTCAGCACCCCGAAAAACCCCTTAGAGAGTAGGTTTGAAAGCGATTAAACAGACTTTATTTTTGAGC